>VMDR010001689.1:0-115583 GCA_007922815.1 Macrotus californicus
GCCTGCCCCTCCCCAAGCTTCAGGCAGCATAGCCCCAAGTCCGGCTGAACACCCTTTGATGGCACTTCCTGCGTCCAAGCCCACCTGGCATCTAATCTAAACCCTTCCTGCAGAAACGTAAATAGCTATTGGTTTAGAGGTGACCTAGGATGCTGTTCTCAGCGTGGCTGGCAACTCCCTCTCTGGTTGCAATGACTACTTTTCCATACTGGACTGTAGAGTAGACACCAGCCCTGCAAACCGCTGTCACCCCTACTCATGAAGGGTCTTCAGTGTTTCCTCACCTTCCTCTGGCAGCATCCTCTCTCGGACTGCCTCACATCTCTGCTCCTTGCTCTTCGGTGCTCACTCTGCTGGGCCCAGAAGTCAATGTGCTCACACACCACACCGGCCCAAGACCATCTGTCCCCAGTCAGGCTTGGTGCCTTGGCGTATGCTGGGCACATCTTTTCTACTCCTGGCTAGCCCCTCTGTCCCTCAGACCCTTCTACATACCCAGCTCAGAAGTCTTCTTTTTCTTTCTTTTCTAAATGAGACTTTTAATTTTGAGATCATTGTAGATTCACGTGCAGTAACACTGAGCGATCCTGTGGATAAAACTATAGTGCAAATATTGCAACCAGGATATTGAGATGCTGACATAGAGGCAGTCGAGGTACAGAACGTTTCTGCCACCACAAGGGTGTCTCATGTTGCCCTCTTATAGCCACAGCCACTTCCCTCCCACCCTACCCCCTTCTTAACCCCTGGATACCACTAATCCAGTCAGAGGTTTTCTAAGCTCCCCTCTGCTCGGGCCCCAGGCTCCTGGACCCCACTCCTGGCCCCTGTCGGGTCCTTTCTCCTCAGCTGGGCTCCCACAGCTTCTCCCGTCCTTCCACCTCCATCCCGTCCCTCGCTCACACCTGCAGTCCACAGTGGGCTTGGCACAATGCTCCTGGCTTCCCTTTATAGGGTCATCACTAACTCCCTGGGGAAACTCAGCAAGCCTGGCCTCTCCCTGGGCCTCAGTTTCCCCACTCAAACAGGGGAGTTCGAGTCAATGTGCTCCGTAGAGCACCAGCACTGCCCATGGGACAGCCATTGTGGAATCCCGTGCTGCATTCTAGTTCTGATAGACGGACTCAGGAGTTAAGATTTTAGCTTTAGTTATAGTTCATGGGCTTGAGTGACTCATGTACCTGGAAAGCTGTTATTCCAGGAACTGGAATGCATGACCTATGTGACTCCAGGAGGTGGACAATCAGTTCAACCCTCATGCCCCAGGAGGTCTGCAAGCCGTCTTATCTGAGCCATTGTGTTCCAGAAAGGGAACTTCCTTGGGGCAGGTAGAGAAATGTTGACCAGTTGATAAAGAAATTCTAGTGTAATCCCCGTGGAGTGTAACTCTTACCTGGTTAACCTTCTCCCAAACCCCTCACCTACCCTTATTTTCTCCTTCTATAAAGGTCAGCTTGAAATGAGGTATTAAGACAGTTTTTAGGATATGTAACCTGCCATCTTCGCAGATCGCTGGTGTAAAGAGTCCATAAAGATTCAATCCTTGTCTCTACTGATTGGTTCTGGTAGTGACAGCATGAACGTGACTTTCCTGGTTTCCTGGCAGAGCCCACCCCATGCCACAGCACTCTGTCAGCCTGAGGACATGAGATTTCCATTGTCAGCATCCTCTCCCTCAGATCTCCTGCTCTCCACCTCCACCCACTGCACCCGGGCCAGTCAGGACAAAGACCTTCCCTGGCCAAGGGCCATCTCAAGATCATATAGTCATTAACTCAAGCATGCTGCTGTTTGTTCTTCTGCTACTTGTGGATTGAAGTAAAATGTTGGCCTGGTTTTCAGGGACAGCAAAAGGCTTCTACGCTGTACCCTAGGAACCTGGCCCTGGGCCACTTTGAGGTGCAGAGGACCTCCACTGAGCACTCATCTTGGAAGAGAAGAGGTAGATAGGCGTAGCTTTTCTGAATGTAAATTATTCCTCCTGATGGGAGGAACATGGGCTGGAGGTTGCCTCTAGTCATGACAAAGGAAAGAATCTCTTGTCAGAAGGAGGACTGGAGTGCCAGTGACCTTAGGTGGGAGCCCAGCGCCAGCCTCCTCTGATGCTCTGTGTGAACTGGGCACAGGCCTCAGCCTCCTTTCCCTGAGGATTGGGGCTGGGACACAGATGCAGGGCCTGGGCTGATGGCAGTGTTCCCTGACACACAGACAGTCCTGGTCACCTGCCCTAATGACGGGGGCCCTGGCTCTGATAGAGTGGTGATATTTATCTCCTCCTAAGGTGGTGGTTCAGAGCCCACGCTGTGCAGAGGGCTTGATGTCCAACCACTGACAAGGAACTATCTAGATCTGCCTGGAGGCAGCCAGGGGCTCCTGCTGCATCATCACCACATCCGGCTCCCGTGAGTGTGACTACAGCAGGGCCCTCAGGTCCCCCGTAGCCAGGCGTTCTTCTCACCTGTTATTTCATGGTATCCTCACATCTTTCCTCTTCCAAGGGAGGAAGGACACTCCTCAGAGTCACACGGCCTGTCCTCGGAATGACGGACCAGGTCTGCTAAACACAGTCTGGGCCTTGCCCTGTGTTGCCTCAGTTGCTGTTCCCCTTATCAGGGGCTTTGCTCAGCCTTGCTCCCCTTTCAATACATAGGATTCTAAATAAATAAATAAGTCCTTCGAGCCTCAGGCAAATGCCCCCTCTTCCAGGAAGCATGCCCAGCTTAGCTGTACCAAACTTTTCTCTTCAGATCATATAATCCTCAGTTTGCCCCCTTCTCAGGCCCTTTTCACACATGTTGCTGCAGAATTATTTGTACACCCGACTTTGCAGCTTGGACTTTTGAGGGGGCCACACACAGTGTCTGAGTCTCCCTGTCCCCTGGAACCACTCCTGACTCCACCCCAAGTGGTTGCTGAATGGATAAGCAAGGGTGGCTGTGGTCCAGCTCACAATTCCACAAGGCCAAAGGCAAGGAATTAAGGGTTAGGGGCTTCAAACCATGATGCTTTTGGCCTCCAGAGAGGCCCCCGGGAAAAAATGACTTGAAAGGAAAGGCAAGCAAATGACACAGGTGTGCTCATCAACAAAGGGCTTGAGCCACAAAAGCAGCCAAGTGGCAGGGAGAATGGCCTGGGTCAATTCCATGCTCCTCAACAGACATGATCCTGCAACCTGGCCCTCCGGCCTGCCTCCCCAAGTCTCCCCCAGGCCACTCTGGTTGCAGATAGAGAGCGGGTGGGGCAGCGGGGTGTGGGGGGGTGTCTCCAGGAGAGCCGATCCCCACCCCACCGCCTTTTGTTCTGTTAGAGTCCTGTTTCCAAGGGGTGAGCTAGTTAATGGTGTTCTGGGATTTCTAAGAATAACTGTGGAGGGGGTGGTCATAGCTTTCTAGATCACTCTGTTTTCTGGAAACATACTGGCCTTCTTTTGCACAATCACAGCCAGCATCCACAGCCTGTAGTTACAGAATGTTCCAGGCTCACCATCCTCTCTGACCTCTCGCTGCGGGGAGTGGGGCTCAAAGTAGAGGTTGTACCCAGAACATCGAGATGGGCTGGGCCTGGGCTCCAGCCGGGACCTCCCCCACATGCAGCTCATCTGCCTCCGCCCAGGATGCCCAGAGGAGCCTGTCTCCAGCCCTGCTCTTTCTCTGCTGAGCCCCAAGCTCTGTGACAATCGTGGTGGAGACCAGAGGACAAGATGACCACCCAGGCTCTCTGGGGACTCATAGGGCTGGCAGGCACAGTTCCCCCAAGGAGACCACTCCGGGAGCTGTGGGTGTGATGATGGCGGAGGGCGAGGCAAGTTCACGGACATGGGAGCAGTCCCCAGATTTATGCACAGGGAGCACCTGCTGAGGGAAGGGAGATGAGGATCTGGAAGCAAGGCCCAGAGGATAGCTGGACAGAAGGGGGACAGGGGAAGCATCCAGTGTCTACATCCAGGGCCTCTTCTGGGATGTGTGTGCTCCTTCCAAGTGTAAAACAGGGACCAAGGAAACCCTGGGGTGTGGGGCCTGAGCTCCACTTAAGGCCCTGCCAGAACCCCAGGGGCTGTGGCCTCCCCAGTTTTAAACAGCACCCCCCAACATGACTAACTCTGACTCCTCCCCGCTGCCCTGCCCCTCTGTCCATAGGAACTCTGACCTCGAAAACAAAGCCCTGTCCCCTTCCAGAGAATGACATCACCAGGTATGCCCTCTGCCCTGTCACCTGACACTCCTGGAAGCTCAGCATGTCCTACAGCCTGGACATTGCCCCAGGCCTGGAGAGCTGGGTAGGTCCCACCCTGTGTCCCGTCCTGGAGCAGGAAAGACAGAACTTGGGGTCCCACAGATACATGAGTTTGAGCTCTGTTCTGGCACAGGCGGGGGCAGTTCCCGACCTCTCTCAGCCTGAGTATGCTCTGCAGAACGAGAATAAGCACGCTTCTCTTGCAGCCGGTGTGGAGATCAAGGAGAATCACCTGTAAAATGTCTGGCACTGGACCTGGCATGCAGTAGGAGCTCGACAAATGTTGTTTTTCATGCCCCTGTCCTAACCATTTTTCCTCTCCTAAGTGACTGGGGATAGGAATCCCGCTCCAAGGACCTCTGCCTGCAGCCAGACCTCAGAGGTGTGGCCAGGCGTGGCTGCATGACCACCTTGTGCTGGGAAAGCACACCTTGGGACCCGGATGTCCCTGTGCCCAGGCCCACGGTGTTGGTAGACAGAAACTGGGGGGGAGCCGTTGTAGAGACGGAAACCAAGATGTACAAAGAGGGAGGGGAATAGGAGAAAACCAGCAAAGCTCTCAGATAAGCTGCTGCCGGGCTCGGGCACTGGGAGCCTTCCCACCTCTCACCTGCCTCCCCTTCCCACTCCAGCACCTCTGCCCAGAGCTGGCTCCCACCTTCTGGCCACTGAGAGCCAGCCAGGCCACTCTGGCTGCTCCCGGACAGCGCCAGGGCCCAGCTGTCCTCCTAGGCACCCCAGGTCCCGCTTTGGTTTTGTTCTTTTTTTTTTTAACTGTGTATTTAGAATAATTTTAGCTTCGCAGATGAGTGGCAGAGATGGTACAGAGAGTTCCCGTCCGCCCAGCGCCCAGCTCCCTCTAACGTTGGCACCTTACATAACCATGGGACATTTGTCACAGCTCAGAAGTCAACACTGGGGTGATGGTGATAACTAACCCACAGACTCCACTCAGACCTCACCGGTTCTCCCTTAGTGGGCAGGAGGTGTCCTTTTCTCTGCGCCAGGATCAGATCCAGGTCACCACAGTGCATTTGGTTGTCATGCTTCCTAGCCTCCTTCCATCTGCGCCAGTTTCTCAGCCCTTCTTTGTCTTCCATGACCTTGACAACCTTTTTATTTTTCCCTTAGAGTGGTAAAATATACACACATGCAGCACAAAGTTTGCTGTTTTAACCAAGAGTGTGATTCCGCAGCATTAACTGCTCATGCCTGTCACCACTGTTCCCAAAGGTGTTCATCACCCCAGACAGACACTCTGTAGTCGTGAAGCAGTAACTCCCCATTCCTCGCTCCTGAGAACCTCTTAGGAGGCTCAGAGGTGCCCCTGTCCCAGCCTCGTGCCCAGGAAAGGTGCCTGGAGGTTTCTGGCCAGAATGGGTCCTAGATCCCAGAGCTGCACAGAAAGGCCCGTGGGGGTCTCTCTCTCATGGCCCCCCTGCTGGGCACCCATCCTTGGCAAATGATGGGCTTGCTGAGGTCTGGAGAGGACCCAGACACCCCATCAGCCCCTCCTCTCTGGAAAGGGCCCTGCTTTGGCTTTCTACCAACAGCTGAGGTCTGAGCCACCTCCTTCCATACCTCCACCAAGAGCCCTCTGGCCGAGGCCCAAGCAGCCTGCGCTAGCTTTTCTCTTCTGGGGGCTGATGTGGGGCCCTCAGCAGAGCACCCCTCCCCCACAGAGGCTCCCACTGCCCAGCAGCTCCAGCCCTGTGACCCTCATTGTGTCTCTGTGGTCCTAACTCCGGGATACTCGCCACAGCGGACTGGCTCCCTGGTATGGTCCGTTCCCTGGTGTGACTCCACAACCAAGGACCCCCTGAACACAGGACAGTCTGAGGCCAGGTGTGTGTGCCAAGGACTGGTGCCATGCAGGTCGCCCACTTTCTGCCGCAGGTCAGGCACTCAGGGCTTGGCTCTCCAGGGCCAGACTCCTGTCATCGGGCTCTGGCCGTCTGTCCAGACACGCGAGCCCTCCTACCGGACACACCGGCTGCCTGCTGCACCTGCTGCCGGGCCATCAGGCCCAGGCTCCACCTGCTGGGCTGGCTCTCCTCCCTGGCGCACCCATGTCCGGATCTAGACAAGAGCTTCTTGGCTCAGCCCTTTAATGCTTCTGGCCCTGGCTGTCCAGGAGGAGTGGCCGCCTCGTCCCGAGCACTTTGGGCTTGACTGGGGGGAGTTGGACCTATCGCTGATCTCTGGAGCAGGAATGTGCTACCTGCTCAGCAAGGGGAGAGCCCTGTCTCACCCCCACCCCTCCACCCCAGGGGGTCTCCTTCTGGATCCTGTGGCCTGCATACAATTCTGTTTCGGTTGCTGGGGAGTTAGCCCCTCAGGGTCCCTATCAGCCACAGACCTGTCATGCTTTCAACGTTTCTCATGGAGGCCTGCCCTAGCCAGACCCTGGGACAGATGATGGGGACACAGAACTAGAAAGGCCGAACCGGCCAGGGGCTGCCTCCTGGCTGTCTGTGCCACAGGCAGGGAAGCCAAGAGCCAGTGCCAGCCCATCTTCCAGGAGCCTCCGAGGCTCATCCTTGGAGAGATCTCAGGTGCCCCTGGCTTTCGGGCCACAGAACGCACCCCCTGGCCGGCCAGAGCCTCATCCTGAGACAGTGGCTGGGCGGCTCAGGACACAAGCTTTGGAATCACCAACTGTCCGTTTGCTTTGTGACCTAGGGCAAGTGAACTAACTTCTCTGACACCCAATTTCCTCACGTGTAGAGATAAATATTCCCGTCAGTGTGGAGATCACGTGGGCTTGGATTGTAGCAGATGCTTCCTCCTTTCTCTTTCCCAGAAAAGATCCCGCTGTAACTAACTTCTCAGAACTCAGAACTTCTTACTGGCACCTCAGAGCCGGTTTCTACAGGGACGCAGTTCGGCTTCCCCAGCACGCTGGCCGACTCACCCTAGTTTGCCCAGGACTTTCCCAGTTTCAGCACTGAAGGTCCCGCGTCCCGGGAAGTGGCTCAGACCCAGAAACCAGGACAGCTGGTTGCCCAGTTTCCAGCCTCCTCACCTACAAATCTCCATCCCAAGAGCCCAGGTTAATCACATCCCCTGACCATCCTTCCTGACTTATGGCCTCTGAGAATGCTCTTCCCTCCATCTGCAATGCAAAGGGAACTCCTGTCCCAAGCCACAAGGGGCAGCCACAGCCTCAGAGCCAGCAGGTTGGACAAGTCCGGACCGGGCAGCACTGAGGTGGCCCCACCCTGGCTGGGAGGGCAATGCAGGGCAGGGCAGAAGTGGGTGGCTCCGGCTGAGGTCCAGGGACCCCCACTTCCTTTAGGGAGACTCAGCTTTCACAATACACCTCAGCACCTGGTGGGACAAACAGTGGAGGGGTGGTCACTCGGGTGTGGACATCCCTCTTTGGTAAAGGGCCAGGTGAGCTCAGATCCCCAAGTGTGCGCAACATCAGAGTCAGCAGCTGCCGCTCAGGGCGCTGGGGCATGGCGTGGGGTGTACAGGCCGTAGCTCCGCTTGTTTTTGAGTCTGTGCTAGTCCTTGTCCTGTGTACTTCACTTGCATTATTCACTCAACAAACATTAATTCAAGGCCACCTGGGCACTGGGGACCTGGCAGTGAACACTGTCAGCGTGCCCCCTCGGTCCTCTCACTTATCTCTCCCCTCCAGTCACCTGGGCCAACACTGTAATCCCCACATAGAAGGGGGGACCCCCAAAAAACAGAATTATCTTCTGGAGGGTGGGGCCCTTGTAGTACAGACTTCCCCTGCTAGGTGAGTGTTCTAGGAACCCATCTGTATCCGTGCACCCACCTGCTATTGTTGTTGTGAGAGGCTGCATTTGGCTCCAGTGAATTTTTTTTTTTTGAAGACTCACACATTTGCCCATCTCCTGATGGGTGATTTATGAGCGCACCTGCCCACACTGTGCTGAGCGTTCAAACGGCATGACCCCTGTGCCCCACCCTCCCTGTTCACCTGATGTCACCCCAGGCAACTTTTTTTTGTTTCCTCGGATGAAAACAAGTCCTCAAACAGAAACGTTTTGCCAACGTGGAAGAGGTGGGGAAAAACCGGCATAAGCACTAAAAGGCATCAAAATCGACACGTTCAATTGTTTTGAGCAGTGGAAAAACGTCTTGATAGGTATATTGATTGCATCAAATGGAAAGTACTTTGAAGGTGACTGAAGTTTAAACATGTAAGAATAAATACACAATTTTTTATAAATAAATTCCTGGCTTTGGGGGAGTTCCCCCTCATGTAAATGAAGAAATTAAAGCTCAGCAAGATGAGCAGGTCCAAGGACACCCAGAGGCTGTATTTCTACCTGATGCCAGATAGTCCTGTGTGTGTTCCCACCTCCTGCCTTCCAGGACCTGCAACCCCATCCCAATTCTAAAGCTCCAAGGGCCCTCCCCTGAAACCCTATTGTGGCCTTGCATCTCCCTGCAGTTTGTGGGCGGGAGTGAACTGCAGCAAGATCGCCCCCACCCCCACCAACACGTGCACCCCCCTCGCTGTCCCTAACCCGACTCCCAGCCCCGCTGCTCTAGGGGGCACGCCTAGGAGTTTTTGTTGGATGTGTGGGTGTCCAGGAGCTGTGTTCTTCTCTTTCCTGGGGCATTTGCTGAGGGTAGAAAACTGATTTTACAGATGAGGAAACCGAGGCCAGAAAATACCATAATTAACTCAGCATCACATGAATAGGCAGACCCGGACCAGAGCCTGGGTGCCCTGCTCTCTGCCCAGTGTTGCCTGCAGGACACCAGCAACCAGCCGGGCAGGGGTGGCTCTGCACCCCCTCCTTCTCTCACTCCAGCCCCTCCAGGGTGCTGCAGGTTCCACACCCAGGTGCTGGCACCTCTCTCCACAAAGGGTGTAACCTTGAGACAGTCCAGCGTTGGGGCTGAGGCAGATGCTGGGGCTCCAGCTCTTTTGGGCTCTCAGATGCCCCCTCGTGTGAGCAAGGGACGTCACTTCCAGAACACACACCCCTGCAGGCTGCCTGCTCCTGCCTCCACAGCCCCAAAGGAAGGGGCCTTGCCCACCCCTTCTCCCTGTTTTCACCACTCAGAAATTACCAAAAAAAAAAAAAAATCCTTCAAATTGGCATCCATTCTGAAAACAGTTCTATTTTCTGCTCTTTTCCTGTTCAGAATAAACAGCGACATAAAATCTGAGCAGAAGGATGGGAGTGATTTCCACGTGGGCCGGTACTCATGAGATAAAAAATAATTAATTGCCTGAATACTGTGACGGGTTTGTCCCAGGGCAGAAACTGACTGCTCTTGTGCAGCGACAGGCCCCTGGGAGAGGCCCCAAGAGCTCCCGTGTCTTTGTTGGTGCTATGTCACAGGAATTGTGCCCTCTCTGTCCCATCCCCCCCGCCCCCGCCGCCCGGCAGGCTCTAGGTGGGTACAGGGCTGCGCTTGTGAGATGGGTGGGGGGCTTCCACAGCACAGCTGGCCCCTGGCCTGCCTCAGAGGCCTCCCCTGAACCCATGGGCTGGCCTGGCCCCTGGGAACATCACTGTCTCTGGCTGCGCTGGGAACAGGCCGAGGGGGAGCATCCTCATTCTAGCAGCTATATCCTGCCAGCTCCTACACCCCACCCACAACCAGAGAGATCTTCCCAGGAACATGGAATTTTTCAAGGCTTCTTCCTGCTAAAAGCCCTCCAAATGAAGTTCAGGCACCATAACATGGCTTGAGAGACACTTCATGATCTGGGCCCTGTCTAGCTTCAGCCTCATCTCCTTGCTCTGCGCAGTCCGGCCTTTGCCCCGGTTGTCCCCGCTACCCAGCCTGCCTTTCACTCCCGATCGTGTGTATTTGTGGCCTCCGCCGAGCCATCCCTGGGCCTGGCCTACTCTGGGGATCTCTCCCAGGAGTGCCCAGAGGCCTTGTCCACTAGTCGGTTCCTGCATCTAACACACTAGGCTGCCTGCTCAGCTTTCTCACAGGTGTCCTATTCGTGACACAGGGAAGCGTCACCGTCATATTCTTGTACAAGGGCAATGACTTTCTGAGGCCCACCAGCTTGGGCTTCTTTTAGGGAAAGGACATGTTCGATGCCACTCTGGGTCCCTAGCACCTAGCACAACACCAGAAATGGAGAGAGTACTCAGAAAGTGTTTGTGGATTGAAAAAAAATCAGAGAGGGAATGAACCCCACAGTGCTTAGTAAGTGTCTGTTGACTGAACACCTGAAAGGGTGAAGGAACAAAACCCAGTCCCTTAGCCTCTGCCCCTGTCAGAGCTAGATTCACAAGTGGGACAGCTCTGTTCCTTAAGCAGCACTGAAGTACCCCTGGAGTGTGAAGGGACAGAGGACATGCTGGGTCCGGCAGAGGTAACGCCTGCCGGAGTGTGGTTGGTAGGGTGATATATAGATGTAATAGTTTAGAGTTTTAATTTGAACATCTCACCTAAACTGTCATATGGTGTGCTTGAGTGTCATATTGTTATGTTACAGAATTACATGCTTATGACATGTAATAAAAGACTTAGTCATAATAAAGGGGCGTTATTTGTGCCGGTCCCTGCATTCCACAGGACTTTTCTGAAGCACAAAACCTCATGTGGTTAGAAGGACAACCTCGGTGAACTGTGTGTGGGGCGAACCCAGTCACGACAGGTGGCTGCTCACTTGTCTTCTGAGGAGGCCGAGCTCATGTAACTGGAAGGCTTTGCTCGGCTCAGTGGATGTTGTAGGTTCAGGCTCAAGGTCAGGGTGCTTGGGACTACAGAGAAGATTTTGGCCCTTTCCTCTCCTCCGCCACATCACCCTCAGACTGGCTAGACCAAGACGCCACATCTTGGTCTAGCCAGCTCCACGAGGCCAGCAAGGCCTGACTCCCAGGCCCCCTCCTCCCCTTCCCTGATGCCTGGATAGAAGTGTCCAAGGCTCCTCCCCAGTCTCCCTTGGCTCTCGGGCCAGGCTGTGGCGCTCCATGCCTCCACCAGGCCTTCCACCGCTGGAGGGCGGAGCTCACGCCTTTACTCCTCTGCGGCAGAAGGGCACAGCGCAGGTCTGATGCCAGAGGAAGTGGGACTCAGGGAGGGACCTGCTGTGCATGCCCTCTGCAGGAGCCTTACTGACGTGAGTTGTGTTTATGAAAGGGTCCCTTGGTTAAGTAAATATGGGAAACATTGATTTAAGTCCAGCTGAAGAGGTGCCTTCAAAGGGGGACTTCGGGCACCACACATTTTAGATCTCTAAGAGTGGACCGGGTGTGCAGTGTTTCTCAAACTGATTTGACTATGGAACCCCTGGTTTACACAATATCCCATTCCATGGAATGCAGTCTGGAAGTAGTGGAGAATACTGTCAGATCCAGATATGTTTTCCCAGCCCTCTCATTTCACAGAGGAGGGGTCAAGGCCCTGATGTGCTAGCAGAGTCAGGACAGAACTCGGGGCACTTCCCATCCCATCCTGACCTCAAAAGCATTACCCCGAGTGATACTGAGTCCTAAGCTTCAAACCGAGGGGACCAAGGCAGCTGTGTGATCTTGGAAAAGTCTAGGATCAGTTCAACCTATGTCTCGGTCCCAGCCGGCAGGACCACGTGTTGTTGTGGAATGCTTGTCCTATATCCCCAGACAAGTGATGAACAAATTCACACGGACTAAAGGAATCTGGTGGAGAAAAAGGGATGTCGAGCCACTCTCTAAGCGATAGAGTGCTAGGGCTTGCATGGCCCCTCTTTGAGTGAGTGAGTGAGTGTGGGAGAGGCCCAGAGAGTGAGAGAGACTGCCAGCCTGTGTGGCTGAGGGCAAGAGAGGGCCAGGGAAAGGGTGAGAGAGGGAAAGGGTGAGAGAGAGAGGACCTTAACTCCTTGCCTAGAATGGCTTTTATTGACACTCTAGGTACTTTACATCCAGGATGGTTCTCATTAACTATGCACAGGTTACCTTTAGGTGGTTACCAGAACAAAAGAAAGAATGTTGTTAATCCCTTTAAGATAAAGGTTATTTGCAAATGTAAAGGGAAAAGAGGTGGAACTGGTTACACCCAAACTTGAGAGGTTTAGCATAGATGTTAGAAAGTTACTTTAAAGATATGCAGTAAACATTTGTTGCCTCAATTCAAGATGAGGGAGTTTTTAGCAAAATCAAGTCTCAAAGCGGCCTAGGTACAATGCATGCCTGATTCCTCACTGGAGACCTAGTCACGGATGTTTGCGTTCAGATCCAGAGCTGAGCCACTAGATCACATCACACATGGAGAGGTTCCCTATAAACCTACACAGCCTGTGGTCTCCCCCAGGCATAGCCAGAGTCACAGCCTGAGCCCTGGACCCAATTGGGATCCACTGAGGTGGGTGTGGGGTGGGGGAGCAGCTATCCGAGTCTCCTGCCCTTGTTTCATAGGGTGGTGTCAGAAATGCTAACATTGCTTGGGCCATGGCCTCGACCATCGCAGGAGAGCTGGGGGGTAGGGGCGGACGGATGAGAAAAAGCCCCTGTCCCCCTGCGCCAGGGAGCAAGGTATGGTGGTTGCACTCACAGGCTCTAACTGACACTTCTGGGCAGAGTTGCTATGGGCCAATTGCTTGGGTGCCTCAGTTCCCACATGGGCACTACAGGGGTGGCGAGGATAATACCTACTTCACAGGGTTACCAGGAGGATTCAGTCAATCAGCCCCGTCGAAGAGCATCTGAGATGGAGCGAGTGCCTATTACGTACACACAACATTTTCGAGACGCAGCTGAGGCTCCAGCCAGGCCCCAGGCCTCGGTGACCTGCACACTTTGCTCCATCACTTTGTTTCCTTAGCTAGAAAACGGGCTGATAAGGCCCCTCTAGGACCATTGTTACGCTTAAGTGAGCTCATTCACGTGAAAAGTCCTTGGAACTGTGCCTGCTACATAATAAGCCCTCGAGCATGTTAACTATTATTTTATCAGTGACAGAAGAAAACAGGGTTACACAATAATATGAAGTGAAAACACTCAGGATGCAAACTGGCTTGGGCTCCGTTTCCCAGGCGACACGGGCCAATTCCCACAGCCTTTTCAGGACAAGAGGGGCTGGGCCAGGGGTGGGCTATGCAGAGACCCCCTCGAAGGCCTGGAGCCCCTATCCTCACAAGGTAGATGTCACTGGATGCCATCCTTGCTCAGGGTGACTTTTCTGTCCATCCAAAACCCCACACCTGCTGGGGCATGGAGAGGGCTTCCCTCCCTAAAAGATTCCACACCCAAATCCCAGGGGCCTGACACTGATCTCCAAACCCCGTCACCACATCCCTATAGAGAGGAATCTTGGTGTTCTGTCTTAGTGTCTCAAAACTCCTGGGAAGGGTCCAGAGGAGCCCCAGGCCAATCAGTTCTCTCCACTCTAATGTGCCTACTGTGCTAATTCCAACCCCCAGGTCAGGGCTTCCATGAAGATCAGAAGTCAGGCTCTTGTGCATTAGTTTCCTTTTCTGCTGAGTTTTGAAATGAATGGCACACTCACAGCTTTAAGTTTTCCTTCCTCTGTCCCCAGCTGGATGTGCAACCTTGGAGGAAGCCTACGCTCCTTGAATGTCTTTAAGGGTTTGACATTTAGCAGAGGTTTTTATGAGCACATTCATTAGTCATCTTTCAAAGCAACCACATGAAATGGGTCAGGGGCTTGTTCTCTTTTAGCAGACAGAAGGATTGAGTCACCCGCAGATGCTGATATAGTTTAAATGTGTGGAGATATATATAATTCAAGCTATACTTATCCCAATAAAAGGGGGGAAAGATATTTTTAGATTAAGAGCTAACTTTTTTGAAAACTGTATGCCAGAATCTATTTCAATTATTTTTTTTTAATCCTCACCCAAGGATATTTTTCATTATTGATTAGAGAGAGAGAGGAAGGGAGAGAGAAAGAGAAACATTGATGTGAAAGAGAAACATCGATCGGTTGCCTCCTGTACATGTCCCTACTGGGGATTGAACGCGTAATCCAGGTATATGTGACCTGACCGGGAATCAAACCTGTAATCTTTTGGTGCAGAGGACAATCAATGCTCCCACCAACTGAGCTACCCAGCCAGGGCTATTTTTTATAAATAGGTTTCATGTGATTCTCAAGGCAACTACAGGAAGTAGAAATTTTTTACCAAATGAGAAAAACAAACCTCAGAAAGGTTAAGTGACTGGCCCAAGGTCACACAGCAAGCAGGCCACAGAGTTGGGTTTTCCTCCCTGAAGACTATGCATTGTCAGTTGTGTTGTCCTGTCTTATCATAATATAGAATCCATAGCAACCTCTGTGCTTTCATTGAGCAGATACCATGACTGTCCTGGTTATAGGTCTGAGGGACAGTGGGAGTCCCCAGGGACCAGGGTCAGCCGCTACTAAGTGTCTCCCAATATATTTCTCCAGGAAAGAGAACAGACTGTGAATGCAGGCAGACCTGGACCCAAACTCCACCTGTGCTACCGACTAGCTGTGTCCTCTGCGTGTGCCCAAGGACCTTGCCTTGTTGACACCAGTTAGCCCACCTGAGCCCCGTGGTGAAACAGAACTGAGACGTAAATCAAGGGGCAGGTGACTGAGGGTGGCCAAAGCCTAGCAGGTCAGAACACTTTCCTTTAAACAGACTAATGTCCTGGCAGACCGTGCCCATGGGAACGGGTGCCTGGTGGTATACCCGCTAAGAGCCCTCAATCCTGCCAAGTCCTCAGCCCTGCACCCACCCCACCAAGGAAGGAGGGCCCGGAAGCAGGTACCTCGGACCCATCCAAGGTCACACAGAGAGGCTCCAGGGCAGCAGGACAAGAAAATGCTCTTCAAGTCCTATGGCCCCTTGACCCCTGTGTTCTATGTGGAGAACATTTGTTTTGTCCTGTGGAAAGTCCCCAAGTGGATGGGCTAACAATTGATTCCAGCTGGACTCTCTGCTAAGTCTGGCCATGTTTCCCACATTTCCGTTCCCGTGATCCATCCCTTGGTCTTCCAGATCAGAAGGTGACCTCCTGGACCTCCTCGGGATGTGATTGTCCTCCCCGCCGCTCAGATCTGGGGCTGCTCCTTCCTGGAGACAAGGCAGCCAGCTGCCCATTGTCAACCACCTAAGCCCTTCCCACCTCTGCAGGCCTTCCTGTCCCATCGTGAGCCTCCCTTGGGAGCCCATTTAAACCAAAGACAATGGCCTCAGATAGATTTAGCCTCCTCCCTGGGCAGCTAAAATTATCAGAAAATAAACGGGTGTCACTGACCTTAGCCCTCCCCCAGCCCTTCTCCTGCCCTGGTCCACTTGACGGGCCCTCTGAGCCTGGGACTGCCCCCCACCTGGGCCCACGTGCCAGTCCTGGGCAAAGCAGATCTGCTTGCTTCCCTCCCCTCCCCACTGCTGGCCCCCAACCATCTCCATGCTTGCCCCTCCTCCTCCCTCCTGGAAACTTGTCAATTACTTGCACTCCAGCTATTGGACAGATCCCAGCGCCTGTATTATTCCATCGCGTCCAGAATGCTTTGAGGAAGAGATGTTCTAGACAATTTTTTTAACTCCCCGGGGAGGTATGCTCAGGGTAGGTCCCCCAGAGGAAGTACTTCGTGAGTGTGTTGGTGAGTGCCTGGAAGTGCCCCTGCATCTCACTGTCCCCACGGCAGACACTCAAGAAGAACACCTGGCCCAGACACTAAAAGGAAGAGTGACCACATCTTGTGGGGCACAAAGGCCCTCATCCCCCTCCTCCCCCAAGCTTCCATGAGGCAGGAAGGGCAGGGTTATGCCCAGCTGGCACAAGGGGTGGAGCAAGGCCCAGGCCAGGAAGCGACTGGCTCCATGTACGTGGACCTAGGACTAACTCCCAAGCCCCTGACCTCTAGCTCAAGGCTCACTGTGCCAGCTCTCCAGACCCAGCTAGGATAGGCACACAGAAATCAAAAGTCAGAGTCCCTTCACAGGGCCCCAGGACCCCTCCCCAAAGAGCTTCGGCCCTCTTTCCCTTCTGCCCACCAACATGACCACACCTACACGTCCACTCTCTCCACAGAGTAGAGAAACTTCACAGATGTGGGGCCAGGCAAGCTGGGATAGAGTCTTGGTTTGTCAGGGACGGCCATGGCTCAGCCCTGCTGTCCTGGAATAAGAAAACCACAGGGCTCCTTGACCCTCTAAAAGTGCCCCAGTTAAGACCACACACTGTTTGTCACCTCATAAGGCAGAAGGCACAGAGTGTGGACAGCTCGTGAGTGACCTGGTTCAGGACACATCTAGTTCTATGATTAGAAAGGGGAACAGAGAACAAGGTGTCCCCTTGAGGATGCTGCCATGGTCACACCTGAAGGGAGATTCTGCAGCCCCAGGAGGGGGTCCTGGCCGGGTCTCGAGGTGCTTGACAAGATAAAAACACAGAGGAAAAGGGCAGAGTCTGAAGTCCCTGAGCTGGGCCCAGCATCAGGAGACAGACTGCACCTGGGGACAGGGAGACTACAGCGCACACCTCCAAGGGGCACCACTCACATCACGGTCTCAGTGGATGGAGCCCCCTGGAGTTGTACATAGCCCACAGTGCCTGCGGAAAGGCAGGATGTGGTGAGCTGAGCTAGATGATGCCAGAGGGCAAGACACTCTGTGACTCAGTAGGGAGCACAGAAGCTGCTAACACGGGCGGGCGCAGCCTGAACCCTCAAGGAGAGGAATCATTCTCAGTCTGGGGAGGAGTGCCCTCAAGTTCATTCAGCCCAGTTCACATCCACGAACACTGACTGAGCCCTGACTGTGTGCTGAGCCCAGGCGGATACTGAGCAGGACCAGGCCCAGCCTTTGAGGAGCTCCTGGCAGGAGGACCGTGAGCAGGATCCAGAGGAGCAGAGGAGGAGCCCCCAGGGAAGCTGTGACGGGTCAGCTTGTTCTGGCTTCACAGACAGAGAGATAGGATACTCAGGCCAACTGGGTAAGTGGGGGAGGTGGGGTTGAGGATACACAGGCTGTCATCTCAGCCACAGCCAGACCTGGGGTAGCTGGGTCAGCATCCGGGATCCCCAGGGGCCTGGAATCTGGCAGCAGCCCGGGGCCAGATCCCAGTCCTGAATTCCTGGCTGAAGAGTTTGAACTTGATTCTACAGGCAATCAGGAGATGTTTTTGAGTGACTCAGGTCCTTAATAGCTTGGGAGCACCAGTCCCTGCTGCTGTTTTCCCCACCCCCAGCCCCAGGTGGCCATGCGCTCTCCTTTTTCTGCACTACCCCCAGGAGCGGGGCTCAAACCAGAAGCAGCCTGAGCCACAAGCAGCATGGAGGCAAGACAGCTGCCAGGAGCAGAGAGCGCTTGGCCCAGGCTGAGCCCTCCTCCTTCCCCTAACCTCCCCTCCCCCATCTGTGGGAATCACTCTGTCCCTGCAGAGAGAAGCTTCCCAAGGGAGGTGGCTCGAGGCCACTTGGATGTGCTCACCAGGGCTGGTGTCAAGCGAGTACAGCTAGTCTGGGAGGACCTAAAAGTCCTTACAAACTTTTCCACTGCTTTGTGCTCCAGCAAGTAGGTTTTCTATAGCCATTTTACAATAAAATACAGTTGTATGCATTGTCCGGTGCACCCATGTCCTGGCCTGAGGCCACAAAGGACCACACACTGAGTGACCTAAGACAGAAATGTATTCTCTGTTCTGGAGGTCAAAGTCTGAAATCAAGGTGCACAAGTGCTGCCCTGCCTTCAGGGGTTCTAGGGGAGACTCCTTTCCTGCCTCTCTCAGCTCCCAGTGGCTCCAGGAGCTCCTTGGCTTGTGGCCGTGTCACTCCAAGTTGGCCTCCGCCCTCACATGGCCTTCTCTTGTCCTCTGTGTCTGCTCCCCTCCCATCTCCTCTAAGGACACCTGTCTTTGGATTTAAAACCCACCTGGACAACCCACGATAATGTCATCTCAAGATCCGTAACTCAATGACATCTGCAAAGACCCTCTTTCTAAATAAATCACGTGCACGGGTTCTGAGGCTTACAGTGGGGCTTGTCTGATGGCACCACCATCCAGCCTCGGACATGCAGTCCTTGGGATCCCACAGTGCCAGGTGGAAGCCCCATCTGCACTGCTTCCTGGTGCAACTCGATCCTGCACAGTTTAGAAATCTTCCTGAACCCCGTTTCTTTGCCTTAAAATAAGACTTCTATCTACTTATAGCGTTGTGGTGAGGATTACCGAAGGTAGTACTTGCTGGGCCTGCAATACACAGTGAATGGCAGCCAGGACAACGATAGTGATGAGGAGGAGCAACAGACTCAGAGGAGTGCAGAAATTTGCCCGAGGTCACACAGCTACTTCGGTGGCCGAGTCAGGACTGGAACTCAGATCGCTCTCACACTGAGCTCTGGTGGCTTGTTCCTCAATGACAGCTCGTGATCCTCAGGACTATCCCAGAGACTGCGGGCCCCTTGACCGGAGGGTGAACAGCATCCCAAAGTGGAGTGAACAGCCAACCAGTAGCCCCAGGGAGGCGAGATTAGGATCAGAACTTGGCCCTGAGTTATTCCACTGGCAACAGGGGAAAGCAAACTTGGCCTCACCTTGTATGAGAAGCAGCCTCACTGTGGGGGGGCTGTTGGTGGCGGCCATGGGGTGGGCTCTACCACATGCTGCCTCCTCAAGCCTTGCCTCTTCCCTGCGGAATGGGAACCATATCCCACTGAGAGGCGAACTCCCTCGTGGTAAGAAAACAACACTGCGCCTGGGGAAGCAGCCCCTACAAAACGGATGGGACACCACTGGCCCAGAACAAAGGACTGGCACAGCCAAACAAAGGCAGGATTCATTCCTCCCTCTCGCAAGTCTTTGAGACCTGATCTCCCCTCCCCTCCCCCTAAAAGACAGTTGACTTTGATCTTTCAAGCCCCTGCCACTCAGATTCCCCATGCTGCCTGGTGAGGCAACTGCCAGGTTCACAGGAGGGTGTTCTTATTAGTGCGGCTGCTGCTTACAGTCGGGTGTGGTTCTGAACTCTGAGGGGGGAAGGCATGGACCTGGGCTTCTGTCTTGGGTGGAATAAGACCAAATAGGCTCCAGGGCCTGGAGAGCCTGGTGCTGCTGATCCCTGGGGAGGTTAGGGACAGGCCTTGGCGGGGCCCTGGCTGAGCCCTCAGGAAGCTCATCAAGGAACAAATTTATCATCTAAAAAGGAAATTGGTGGAAGGGGCAGGGAGCGGAAGGGACAGGAGTGCCTCCCTCCTGGTGAAACATGGAAATGTTCTGGCAGCAGGAAAAAAGGAAGAAAACAAATGGGAGTGAGTGGACACCATGGTAGGAACGTGGGGGTAGGATAGAGGATAGATGTGGGTCTTGGCCCAGAGGTGATTCACAGGCACAAAGCCCTGCAAACACAGGGGTTCCATAGCTATGTCCTGTGACCCAAGAGGTCTCTGAGACCCAGGGCTCAGGCCGAGGATGAGGGAGCCTGTCCCCATCCACACAGCTGGCAAACTTTCACCAGGTGCCCTTTTTACTGCCTGCATTGCGCTAGGCCCTGGATATAGGAGCTGGCACCTCGCCTCTCGACTGACACACGGTAGCAGTCGTGCGGGCTAACAGCTGATGTGTGTCCACCTCCGCGGCAACAGAAGGGCTTTCTTCTGGGGCCTGAGCCCTCCTGGGAAAGCTCCCAGGGTCTTGGAGCACAAAAGGTGAGGCTGGGAGAGGAAGGGTGGTACCTCTGTGCCCACCCCAATGTCCAGAGCCACTTTTCTATTCTCTTCTTCATCATCTGTCCTGGCCAAGTCCACACTCAACCCAGCTCATTAGCCAACCCAACTCAATGGTCCAAGAATGGGGACAAGTGTTACTTCCCTGGGGCCTACTCACATATAAAGTTATCCTGGGGACCCTCTTTGCCAAGCCAGTACTTAGCTGTGACTGTCAATAAAGGGGTTCAGCCAGGCTCCTTCTCTCTGGCATATGCTTGGATGGCCCATCATGCCAGGCCTTGCCAGAGACAAAGGCCAGATAGGACTCTCTCCCCAGGGGGTACTGGTAAGCCATCCTTTGTCATCTGGACAATCACAGACCAGTTTATGATCTGAGAAACATTGTAAGTCCTTGGAGAAAAGGGAACATTGCAGATGTACTCCCAGGTGGAAGATTTACAATTTCTTGTAAAACATTGTTCTCGGAAGCTCATTTCCCCCCTTATATCAAGAGCTCCCACGCACTCCAGGGTAACGTCTGGGCTTCTCCATGTAGCTGACAAGACCTTTCACAGTCTGCTCTTTACCACTCTAGCCCCTGCCACCCCACTGGCCCACTGTGCCCCAATAATGTGGAGTTCATGGCCAGGTCCCAAGCAGACCAAGCTTGTTGGCTCTGGTTCCCCTTCATAGAAAACACCATCTTCTTGTCTTTTGGGAAACTGTCTTTGCATTTTCAAACACAGTTGAACTTCGGTAGAGGACACTCAGCGGGTGGATGGAGTAATGAAGTGCCTCTCTTGGAGCTACATATCTCTCATCCTGTGAAATTATTAAAGGTAATGAGAGAAATAAATGGACCCAAGTGTGTTTAATTTCCCAATCCAAAAGAAGTACTCCAAGCATGCACACGTTCTAACTATACTCCAAAGCGTATCAGACCATTGGAGGAATGGCAAACAGAGCGCAGACATTTGAGTTTCTTCATGCTCCGCCCCCGAAAAAAAATCACTGAGACATTGGAATAAACTACCTCATAAGCCGTTGCCTATGCTGTCAACTGATCCACCCCCTACGGGGGTCTGGAGGAAAGACCCAAATGTCTCTCTAGGGTATTGGGGTCCCTTTGGGCATCCAAGATGATGAGTGAGCTCTGGAGTCTCCTGTTTGGTGTTTGGCCTTGTTGGGTGGGATGAGGGCCTGGAACCCAGGGGAGTGAAGTTATCAACTGTAGAGGCCCCTCCTGGAGGAAGAAGAAGGTCCCTCTAGCTTCTTTCCCTCCAAGAGCGCCCTCTCCGACTTTGCCCTGCTATTCCCACCAGGCCCACAGGGAGAGCTGGTCATTGGCTTCCTTCTCTGATTCTGTACAGAACCAAGAAGGGTGGATCAGCACTGCAGCTGAAGGGGAAAGAAAAGCTGTTTTCATGAAAGATGGTATTGATTCTGTTTTTAGAAAGGAAGAACCCCCACTGCTGAAATGAGTCATTGTGGGAACCATTTGAAATGTGACATTTTTCTTCCCCTTTCTTCTTTTCCTTCTGGAATTTCAGAGTTGAGTCTGGTGATGGAGGTGGGTAAAGACTTAACCAAGTAAGTTCACAGACTGTTCCTTCTAACTTTCCTTCTCCTTCATTCACTCATCCTCAAGAGGCATGCTGAGCACAGATAGGTACGTGGGGTCTGAAACCAGAAGACTGGGTCAGGGTCCCAGGTCAGCAGGCTCTAGAGATGCAGTCCTCCTGGGAGCCCCTGCAGGGGTGCCTAGCCCTTCCTGGCATCTCCAGCAGGCACTTGCTGCTGGTTCTGACCCAGCCAGAGGGCAGGTAGTGAGCAGAGGGTGGGACAACCTGACAGGTGGAGCTGGCCCATGGCTTTTGCTCATGCCAGGATGAACTTCTGAGAAGCCAGTGCAGCTGCACAGAACATTCCAACCAGCTGGGGCTGGGCATGGGGGTGGGGTGGAGTGGCCTCCTGTCCTGAGCTGTGGTTGAAGGGACTGTCTGATATTTCCTTAAATAGGTTACCAAATGGAAAATTTTGAAAGGTCCCTTGTGAAAGTGTTTTCCTCTAAAATAGAAATTCTGCTTAATATTATGAGCTTTCTAAGAATAAGCCTCAGATCCCCCCATGAGCCCTTTGTCCAAGGATGATGAGAGGAAGGTGGGGAAAGCAGAGACCCCGAGAACTTCAAGCTTGTTTGTCTACTTTTAGAGTCAGTCTCCCTCGGGTTGCAAGCCACCCCCCCCTCCCCGCCCCCCAGTCATTCCTGGAAGTCCCCTACCTCCAGGCAGGAACATCCTGACAACTGAGAAGGGCCTGTGTCTGTCCAATAGGTTCACTTAGGTTCCCGTGGCCTAGGAGCTGCGGTACCTCTGTGTATATCCACCACCCATGAGGACTCTCCGTGGCTACAGATGTAGAGCGGACACCCTCTCAGCTCTCTGATATTTTGCCTGCCCCGGGTTCAGATCCTCCCACCTCACCACCGCCACCTCCTCATTCCCCTACAGGGACACGCTGGCCCTCCCCCTGCTCTGCCTGCAATCAGCCTGCAAACCTGTGGTGCCAGGCAGATGGCAGGCCCTCAGCCAATACCTGCCAGCCTGCACCAGCCCATGCACCAACCAGCCTGCCTGACTGCACAGCCTCTCCTTGACTTACCAGATGGCCCATCTTGGAATCACTGTGGCTGGTTAGCACACTTTGCCTCTTTAAAGCCTTGTCCCACCATCAAGAATCCAGGAACTTTACCAGCAGCAGGGCACAGAAGAAGCTCCAGGGAGCCCAGAAACCCAGTCTACTTTGAGAAGGGGAGGCCTCCATCTGGGGACAGTCCCCCATACCCCTCCCCCAAAGGATATGTCTTCTCATCTCCTTCATCAGGACTCCAGGCAGACGAGACACCTTCCCACACTACTTTTCTCACTCAGCCCAGATCCAAGTCCACTCTCAAGAGACAGTCAAGTGTACACACATCTGGGACATCTGCCTAGATGTCCTAGGGAAGTCCAGTCCTGCCTCCTTGACCTTGTCATTGCTGGGGATCATACCCAGCAGAATTCCAGCTGAAACGCTCTCAGGGCTGCTATCAGCACTCATAACAGGACCAGGGGTGGGCCAGGAGCAGAGCGCAGCACAGCCCCTAGAGCCATGAGCTGTGAAGAAAGCTGTGGGAGGCAGGTCAGAGATGACGGGACTTTGGGGTAGCATGGCTGAATCGCTGTGGTGAGAAGGACCAAACTTGCTGCTGGACCAGGTTTGGGGAAGGGAGGTTGAAATGGATTGAATAACATCCTCCCCAAATACATGTATACCTGAAATTTCAGAATGTGACCTTCTTCGGAACAGGCTCTTTGCAGACATAATTAAGATGAGGTCTCACTTGATTAGAACAGGCCCTAAGGCTCTTTGTAGTCCCAGGTGCCACCCTTGCTCCTGGCATCTCTTCAGAATTCAAGGCAGAAAGAAGTAGGAAGAAGGCACCAGGTCAGCTCCATCCGCTCCATCGTTGTTGTTTTCTGATCAGGAGAGTTCAATTCCTCCCAGGCCTCCAGCACACACTGGCCAGAGCCAGTCATGTGGCCAGCTGTCCCAGCCACCACAGGCAGCCGAAGAAAATGAGGATGCTGCCTCGTCAGCCTCTGGAGCTGAAGGGAAGACAAAGGGGTGGGCCTGATGCTTGGGCCACCCATCCAACAGCCCGCCCCAGGGACAGGCATGCCTCACGTCTTCTATCAGCATATGTTGGCTACATTTTAGAATTCCCCATCCCCAGAATTGTCCACAACAACCTTGCAAGGTGGGAAGACCAGGCACTAGCTATTCCCATTTCATAGGTGAGGAAACTGAGGTCCAGAGCTCACAAAGGGTTTGTCCAGAGTCACCAAGAGTCCATACCTGAGCCAGCCCTGGAGGTGGGGTTCCCGGCCCCCGGCTCTGTGCACAGCACGCCTAACAAAATGCATGAACCAGATGATCCTCAAAGACAGGTCATTGTTTCCGGGATACAATCTGGCAGGGAGGCGGGCATGATCTGGGCGAGCTCCTACCTGCCTTTTAAAGGCCAAATCATGGGAGCTGGGGCCACATCCTGCTCCACGCATTTCCTGCCACTCGATAGGGTAATTGCTTAATTGCATTAGTGCAAATTCCTGATGTGTCTGAGAGTTGAGTTGTCTATGTAGTAAGCTGACTCGCCTGGTCAGAAAGGCAGAGGCAGGGGACACAGCAGCACAGAACTCGTGGAGCCTCTGCCTGGGCTGCTGGAGGCCTCTGCATGCCCTTGGCTGGCAGAGTGGGCACGAAGGGGCAGCTGGTGCCCCGTGAGGTCAGTGTCAGTACTAAGCTGGTCCAGGCCACTCACCCATGTTGCCTGGCAAAGTCAAGCAAGGAGCTCGGAGGTGAGAGGGGTAGTGAGTGAGGAGTGGCTCCTGGTCAGCCTGCATGAGCCCAGAGCCCAGGCAGGAGGGGGCAGTGGAGGCTTCTTTCTCCCCTGTCCAGCCTCCAGCCCAGCCTGGCCAGCAAAGCATCTCTTCATGAGGACAAGAAAGGATGCAGGACAAAGGGGACTAAAAATACATTCTCTCAGTTTCTGCAGGAAGCATGGTGCCTTGCCCTAGCTCTCCCAGGAACAAGAGGCGGCCTTTGTGTTCATGGCGTCCTGCAAAGACTGGCTGGTTTGCCCCCTGATCAGGCCATCCTGACACTGCTTTTGGAGCATAAGTTCCGGTGAAGAAAAAATATCCCTGGAGCTGGATTTGGCTGAGACACTGTTGTATGTTAACCAATTCCTGTGTCCCAGGCACACAGTGGGTCCACATTTTCCACCCTCCCTTACAGTTAGGTAGGGCCCATGCAACTAAGTTCTGACCAATGGAATAACGTGTTTACCACTGAAATGTGCACTTGCATGTTCCAGCAACGAGCCTCACCTGAGTGAATAACAGTGACACCGGCATTTAATCTGCTTTGTCTGGCGGCAGTATGGGGTGGAGACTAAGGAATGAGGTACGACTGAGTTCCTGCCTTCGTTCTGTTACTTATTAACTGTGTGACCTCAGGCAGTTTACTCAGTCTCTCTGAAGCCACTTTTGTAAAAAGAGAATAACCTACCTACTCACAAAGTGGCTGGAGAAACTCAGTTACATAATGCACATAAAATATTTAGTGTAGGCCTGACACACAGGCAAGCTATTATTTTACTGAATTCAAAATAGTTTAAAAGATTATTTTTAATATATTTTATTGACTATGCTATTACAGTTGTCCCAATTTTCCCCCTTAGCCACCTCCACCCAGTACCCCCTTCTCTCCAGCAATTCCCCCCCGTCACTTAGTTCATGTCCATGGCTCATACATAGATATGGAGATCATTTGGAGGGTTATCAGCTGGGAAGGGTAGGGAGCATGCGGGAACAGCTGCAGGGATTAAGAACCATTAAAGATTATTTTAAAACTTTTATTTGTCTATTTAAAATTGTATGCTTTATTTTGTAAGTAGCCTGAATTGAAATTAAGGCAAAAGAAAGGAAAGGAAAGGAGTCACTCGGGCCCCATGAACCCTGGACTGTTACCAGGCTGGGAGTTCCAAACAAAGTCATTTTAGTGGCAGCTTGTCCTGAGTTGTCCAGAGGGGCCGTGCTGGGAGCCTGGCTTTCAGCTGGACTGAGAGCAGCCTGACCCGGCTGGCTCCACCCTGTGGGGTGGTGGGGCTGCGAGGCTCTGGCAACTGCCCAGGCGGCAGAGGCGGGCTCTTCCGGACAGGGGAGGGTCCGCGCTGGGGAGTCCTCCCAGTCCTGACTTCAGAACAGCTCTGGTTGGGCTCTGGGAGACCCTGTTATAGCCCTGTGACCACGTTGTCACTATTTGTCATTTTAGCCATTCTGACCAGCAAGGAGAGATATCTCATGGAGGGTTTTGTTTTGTTTTTCAATGTCCGTTTCCCTGATGGCTAATGGTGAGGAACATCTTCTCTCAGACGTACTCTTTCCTCTGTACTCTTTTCTGAAATGTTTCTTCGTGTCTTTTACCCATTTTCCAGTTGGACCGTATATTTGTGATTTACTGCTGGACTTTAAGGGTTCTTTACGGAGTCTAAGTGTTAGTCTTTCATCGGCTATGTCATTTGCAAATATTTTTCTCCCAGTTTTCAGTTTATCTTTTCACCTTCTTAATAGGGACTTTTGTGGAACAAAAGTCTTTCATTTTGATGAGGTCCACTTTATCAATGTTTCCTTTTATGGGTCAGGCTTTTGTTGTCAAGTTTAAGAACTCCTTGCCTAGCCTGAGATCACAAAAATTTAGTCTGTGTTTTTTCCTAAAAGTGTGTTATATACTGCATACTATTCCATGGTATACACTGTTATGTGCTATATACTGGTACACACTATATGCTATTCCATAGTATATACTGTTATGTACTGTTGCAGTCCCGTCCGTGTTGTTGGGGAATGGCCACTCTCTCTGAGAGAGAGAAGGCCAGGACCCCTCGCCTGCACAGACTTTTATTGATACTCTGGGTACATTACATCCAGGATGGTTCTCATTAACTATGCACAGGTTCCCTTTAGGTGGTTA
Organism: Macrotus californicus; assembly: GCA_007922815.1. Classification (NCBI taxonomy): domain Eukaryota; kingdom Metazoa; phylum Chordata; class Mammalia; order Chiroptera; family Phyllostomidae; genus Macrotus; species Macrotus californicus. Next base: position 26,387 of record VMDR010001689.1, read on the forward strand.
CCAGGACAAAAGAAAGAATGTTGCTAATCCCTTTAAGATAAAGGTCATTTGCAAATGTAAAGGGAAAAGAGGTGGAACTGGTTACACCCAAACTTGAGAGGTTTAGCATAGATGTTAGGAAGTTACTTTAAAGATATGTAGTAAGCATTTGTTTCCTCAGTTCAGGGTGAGGGAGTTTTTAGCAAAAGCAAGTCTCAAAGTGGCCTAGGTACAATACATGCCTGATTCTCCACGGGAGACCTAGTCACAGATGTTCTCTGCACGCCACGCGTGTTTGTCTGCGTTCAGAACCAGAGCTGAGCCACAAGATCACATCACGCATGGATAGGTTCCCTATAATGTACTATATACTGGCACACACTATATGCCATCACAAACTATGTAAGAGGTAGTTATGGGAAACCCACCTCAGAGCAATTGGCTGATGTAAATCAGGGCAGTCCCAGCGGTCTGCGTCCCAGTCTGTGCTTTTACTATGGCCTTTGACATCTGCCTTCCCACCATTGCTTCTTCCTCCCTGTGCAAGGTGGGGACCCTTTTCTGTGGCGTCGACTCTCACTGGGGCTCTCATGCCCTGGTTGTTGGCTGGAGAGTGAGCTGGTGGGTGAGTGAGTATCCAGCTAAGACCGCTCCCCTAGCTTCCAGCTGATACCCTGTTCCCGCACATGGGTCTTCTCAGGGCAAAACAGGTGGAGCCTGAACCATCAGGCCCAGTACTTCTACTCAGCAGGCTCTCACCAAATCCAAGCCCAAAAGCCTGTGGCCGCTCCAGGTTAGGAGTGGGATCTCAGGAGACAGGAGGACTCACTAGCAATTCCAGCTCCTGCCAACAACTCACACACCAGCGGCCTTAACAAGAGGTGCGGGAGGAGGGAGGGGTGCCGAGAGGTCCTAATGGACCTAAGTTCCTATTTCACCTACTCTTACTAAAACTCTAGGGGTGGGATGTCGTGCCCGTTTTACAACTGAGGCAGCCTGATCTCAGGGGAATCAGCTGCAGAGGCTACGTCAGGCCTCCAGGCCAGGTCTTGCTGAAAGGAGGGGCTGATGGGCCTGGATCGCTGCCCATCTCCCCTCCACCCTGCAGGCAGGCCGGCCTCCTGACCCTGTCCTTGCCCTCCTGCACCTTTCCGTGCAGACTCTGCTCTCCATTTCCACAGCTCTGTGTGCTCACACCCTGTCCCGGCTCCTAAGCTCTAGGCAGGGTTAGGCTCAAGTCACAAAGGCATCAGAACCACGAATGTGGCCTCCTTTCATTCCCCGCCAACACTAGGCACCATATGCCACCTCTGCACTGTGGTCCCCGTTGTCCTTCACCTCCACAGGCACCCTCCCCCTCTGCACCTGCCCAAACCGCACTGCAGGGGGCGGTGAGAGCCCTGGCAGTAGCCAGCGATGTAGCTGGGGAGCAGGAGGCTGTCGGCCAGGCCTAAGGAGGGAGAGGCCACACTCAGGCCCATTCTGGAACTCTGCAGCTGCTGCTGGTCACAGCTGTGCCTGCTGCCTGGCTAAGGAATGTCCCAGAATGCTCCCCCTGCCCCCACCCCACAAATGGAGTGTGGAAAGGTAGCTACGCCTGTGAGCTCTTCCCCACCCCATTGTCCAGTCCACTTAGGCCCCATCTAACACCCGACCTTGCTCCAGGGAGCCGGGGATTGTTGGTCTGGAGGCCCAAACAGTCCCAGAAGGCCAAGACTGAGATTCTTGCTGTAGAAAACATCGCCCTGCGTGCAGACATTGACAGAAGCCATTATCACATTTCAGAGCAATTTGATGCTTTCCGAAGTGTGAGCTGTCACTGAGGAGGGATGTGCCCGTGCCAAGCTTCTGAAGAGTTTCCAGTGAAGCCACCAAATTCACAGAGCTGCCTCGAAGCAGCTCTGCATCCCAGCCACGCACCTCATGTGGCTTCGGGTGCTTCACAGGGACACCAGAGCAGAGCTCGGTGCCCTGGCCCAGCTCTGTCTCCTGGTGGGCAGCAGCCCCAGAGCATGGGGTGGCGTGATCCTTCTGCCAGGACATGAGCAGAGCTGGAGGGACCCTTCTGCTACATTTCCTTGGAATTGCTTTTGTCTTTTCATCCTAATGAGGTAGCAAGAGAATGGGAAGGGCGGGGAAGAGAGGAGCTCACTATAGTCTGCTCTCTGAATGCCACCCCCCACCAGCACCCTGCTGCAAATCTAGAATGGACGCCCTCATCCTGCCAACACCACTCCCAGGCGTGCCCAGTGGTAGCTTGTCGCCGAGGGCAGTAGCTGGACAGTAAAGGGATTATTCTGTCCACCCCCGCTAGTGCCTCAACCACAGAAGGAGGCTAGAGATAGGAATTACCAGTTGTTCTTGCACCAGTGAATGCCAAAATGCCCCTGGGGTGTTTTCAGGACTCCTCTCTCGAAATAGAAAATGTATGTTCAGAAAATTGGAGCCTATCTGTTAATATAGTGCAATGTGTAAGAACACAAACTCTTGAGTCAGAATATGGGGTCAAATTTCACCTTTTATATCTACATGCTGTGTGACCTTGGGCAAGTGACTTAACTTTTCTGTGCTTTGTTTATGATCTGCTTTTCCCACTAAAAGATAAGCCTCACAGGAGCAGATACCTTATCTGTCTGATTCATTGCTGTGTCCCCAACACTCGACCAGAATAGTGTCCCCACTAAGTGGGACTCAGTAATCTGTTGGATGAAAGAACAGATGAAAAGACATGTACATGTTTAATATTGAAAGATGTGGCTAATTTATTTCCCTAAAGGCCGACCAATTTGTACTCTACCAAGAAAACAAGAAACTGTTTTCCCACACCCTTGACAACATGGGAGGTTATAACTTTTAAACTAACTTTTGCCATCTCAAAGGGGAAAACTGGCACCCTCGCTTCCCTGAGCCTCCCATAATTACAGTCAGCTTACACGACCAGGAACCCCTACTCTGTACTGAGCGCACAGTATGTGTCAGGCGTTGTGCTGAGAGTCTGGCACTCATAGCCCCGTTTCATCCTTGCAACACTCCTCTGATGGTAAGAGGAAATGTGGGGCCCGTTTTTCAAACTTATGGCCGTGAATTTCAGTGGATCCTGAAGTCAGTTTGGTGGGGGGTAACCAGCAGTTTAGTTTTAAACAATAAAATACAATAGAAAATTAAAAAAAAAAAAAACCCTCCTGAGTGCGCGAAATTTCCCAAACTCCCTGGAAGTACGAGTGGCCAGACTGATTTGGGAAGTTCTGTTTGCCGTGAAGGTGTGCAGAGCCGCGGGCCTGGGAGCAGTCTAGAGCTCGAGGTAGGCAAGGGGCGCAGGGGCCCAGGCGGGAGATGCAGCCCCCTGGGGAGCAGGGGAGGGTCTGGACAGTGTCACAGCTGCGGCCACCGCAGCTGCTACACAATGGAGGCAGAAGAGAAGCTGCTCCCAGGGAGGGGACCTTCAGAGAGCCCAAGGCAGGGACCAGCATCCTTCAAAGGGAACACTGTGTGCGTGGGAGGCTGCAGGGTTTCACCAAACCCCACCCTCACAGAGGGATCAGAGGTACCAGAGTCATGGCCCTGAGAGGCCTTCGAGTCATTGAACTTCATTGTCAAAGTGTCTTCCCAGAGGCACTGTGCGTTCTGTCCCTGCCAGCTCTGGTATGACCACAAGTGTCTCAAAGCCTTTATTCTTGTCCCGGGCCATCCTCCCTGGCCCCTTCTGAATGCCACAGAGGCTTCCCAAGGAGGGGCAGCGTCTCTGGGGTTCTGGGTTTTAAAGAAATAATTCAGGGCCAGAAGTGCCCCTGAACCTCTTCAGTGCCATGCCTACCAGGACCCCCACAGCCCGGGGAGTGCAGGGTCTCTCCTGGCACCTGCTCGGGAACACACTGGCTAGGACCTGGGCAACTGCCCTGTAACTTCAACCTGCCTTTGCCGTGGGAAGGGTGGTACAGACCTGCTTTAAAAAGAAAGCTAAGGGTTACAACAACCTAATGCAGCGTGGGAACCTGGCTTGGCTTCTCATCCAAGTAGACCAACCATAAAAGACATGTCTGTGACATTTGCAGAAGTTTAAATGCAGACTTGGTTTTAGGCAACACTAAGGAATTGTGCGTTTTGATGGCTGCAACAATGGTATTATGGTTACGTGAAGAACTCTTATTTGTCGCGAGGCAGACTGAAGTGTTTCGTGTAAAATGTGTATCGGCAGTTTGCTTCAAAATCCTTAGGCAAAAATGTAGATGAAGCAACTATAGCAAAATATTAACAATTGTTCAATCTAGGTGATGGCTACGAGGGATTCATTATACCGTTGTATCAATTTTTCTGTACATTTAATAATTTTCATAGTAAAAACTTCTAAATAGAAGGAGGAGAAGGAATATGTGTGACTCTGGACAAGGCCGGAGCCGAGCACACAGAGCCTGGGCTCAGCGTGTCGCTGACCACAGGAGGGACCCAGCCAGGGAGCCTTAAACAGCAGAGCTGACCCTGGAGAAGCCTCAGGCCATAGCTGCCTATTTCTCTATGCGTCCTGAGTAAGCACCTGGCATGTCATTGGGTCCCTTCACGGTGGGCCTGGTTTCCAGGACTACAGAGCTGGACTATGGCCTCACAGACTCCTCACAGGGTCAGCCCTCTTCCAGGGATGGGGCAGGACACCCCAAAGTCAGCCTTGGAGCCTTCCATCCTACAGATCAGTAGTCCTGTGTTGACAGGCTGTTCCTGGTTCAGCCCCACGGGGGAACAGGCCTGCCAGGCTGTCTTGGAGCTGGCGCCTGACAGTTACAGAATCACAGCCCCACCGCTGGCTGCCTCGTCACCAGGAGCCCCCGTCAGGCGCATGATACAGAGGACAGCACCTTGAAGTGTAGTGCATGGGTTCAGGGCAGAAAAGCTGAGGACCTGGCCTGGCAGGACCCCAGGAAGCCGGAGCCCGTGCTGTCGGCAGTGCAGCCAAGCATGAGCTAGGCTGTCTGTGTTTGCAAAAATCAAGAGAGCATGAGCCTTCCCAGAAGTCAGAATGGGCCCCCGTGAGCATGGAGGAAGTCATCTCCATCTGAGGGCAGGCGTGGGCTTGCCAAGCTGTGTCTTTACAGGAGTAACCAGGGCACACCCCCACCCCCCGCCTGGTCCCTGGCTTATCACCCTCCTGAGGGGGCGATGAGGCACGCTTTTTTTTTTTTTTTTAAGATATATTTTAGAGGAACTTTAGATTCACAACAAAATCGAGAGGCAGGTGCGGAGAGTTCTCACGGACCCGCTGCCCCACACAGGTGCAGCCCCCCTGACTGTCGGCACCCCCGGAAGAGGGGCACATCTGTTACAGTCGAGGACGACATGGCATTATCCCCCCAACCCCATGGTTACGTTAGGGTCCGGTCACTCTCATGTTGTGTGTTGTACATGTTTTGACAGATGTGTAGCGACATGTTTCCACTATTAACAGTATCATACGCCGTGTGTTCATGGCCCTAAACACCCTCTATGCTCTGCCTGGTCAACCCTCCCTCCCCTCGAGCTCCTGGTAACCACCGGTCCCACAATTGCCTCTATAGTTTTACCTGTTTTCGAGGTCGTAGATCTGGAATCATGCAATATATAGGTGTTTCAGACAGGTGTCTTTCACTTGGTAACATGCATTGAAGACTCCTCCGTGTCTTCGAGGCTTGTGGGGAGGAGTTTGTCTCCGGGCACAGCCCCACTCTCCTGCACCTCCACATGTCCACCAGTCTGAAAGCTCTCCCAGCCCCTCCCCTTCCTCTTGGGGTTTTATGGAGGCCTCATTACATAGGCATGATTGATTAAAGCATTGGCCATTGGTGATCGAACATGGTCTCTAGCCCCCCCCCCCCCGCCAAGGCTGAGAGGTGGGACCGAATGCTCCAACCCTGTAATCCCAGGCTTGGCTCCTCTGGTAACTAGTTCCCATCCTTGGGTGACAGGGCACCAGCATAACAAAGACGCCTTTTTAGCTGCTACCACTTAGCACATTCCAAGGCATTTATGAGCCCTGCCAGACACAGACCCAATAGAGACACAGACCTAATAGGTAGTTTGTACTATAAATCACAGTGTCACAGCCAGAACAGGCTCCATTATGCTGTGGTGACCAATGGCCCCAACTTTCAACACTTTTACCTCTTGCTCACATAAAGGCTGCTGCAGCTCAGGTCTCTCTCCAGGACACTGTCTGCTATGCAAAGTCTTGGTGACTCAGGTAGCATTGATCTGTGGCTCTGCCATCTCAATACAAAGATGTGGGACATGGGAGAGTGACATGGAGCCTTTCAATTGCCTCCACTTAGAAGGGACACCCGCTACTTGGGCCAGAAATGCCACTCAGCCCTTCCTAACTGCAAGGACACTGCAGAGTGTGGTCTCCACAGAACTGGGGAGGAAAGGAGAAGCCTTGGGCATGTCTCCCACAAAGACAAGCTCCCTTTCAAGGAGACAGCCAATGAGGCAAGAAGGAGAGAATGGAGACAAGGCTGCTGTACCGGCAGAAGTAGATTACTTTAAAAATCTTTCCAAACTTGAGGTTCTATTTTCCTATGACCCCATGGTTCTTGGTGTGGATGAAAAAAAAATAAACGGGGCCCCGTACTAAACCTGACAAGCTTAGGGGAGGCCTGCATGGTGGCCTCACAGACTCAGAGACCCAAAGTAACCACGTAGGATGGGCTGAAACTAACACTTGCTAACTAGAAGTGGGTCAGGGTGAGCAGTCACGTCCTAGGCCAGCGTCTTCCCTGACAAAGGTCAGTCTTCACCTTCACTGAGCCTGTCCGTGGTCTTTTTGCATTCAAGATAACACGCCTTAGGAATGTCAGGCTGATTTCCGTTTTCCAGACCCCTCAGGACCACAGAACCCCTCAGTGTTATTGTATCATGTTCGTTGTTGACTGTTAACTGTCCTGTACCCACCTGTGTAAAAGAGGTATGTGTCTATTTGTTTTACTTTTTATCCAATCCCGGACATTCCCCCCGACTTTGCTTTCTCCCAGCTCCCTAATCTCTCACCAGTGGATTTCTTGTAACCCCACCTTACACCTCTTCCTTAGATTGGAATGTATAAAGTAAGACGCAAAACTGCCGTGCTCTGGAGGATTTTCTCAATCCGTTGAGATTTTGCTTCCCAGCAATTGCCGTCAGTTTGGCTCAGATGAACTCATTAAAATTCTTACAGGTCTGGACATTTCTTATGTCAACATCAGAATGCATTAAATTGCTAAGTGGTTCTTTTTCCAAGAGGTTCTGTGCTGCTGGGAAGGTTTACTCATAATTCAGCTCCTAGAAGCACCCCACTGAGGGCCACACAGGCCCCTGGGTGCTGGGCCTCCAAAGGCAGGGCCAGGGCAGTGCAGTGGGTGATGCCGTAGACTGGCAGGAACAGCCTGAGCTCACAGGGTGTGGCCAACCTGAGTAGGCCTGGCCCGGCCAAGGGGCTGGGGCTGTGAACATTCAGGCAAGTCCAGGGCGGGAATCAGACTTCTGCCAAGTCGGGCCAAGGAAGGGCAATCACGCCCGTTTCCTCTGGAAAGAAAAAAGGATGGATTCAATTCCGTATCCGTGGCCTGGTTCAGGTCCACGGTTCAGTGGTTGTGGAGCAGGGCAGCTGCAGCTATGAGGCCAAGCGAATCAGTGCCAACCTCATGCCAACCACATGAATGTTACCCCTTTACGCCCACCCCTCTTGGGCAGTCCCACAACTGCACCCAGCACAGCACAGGGCAGTGAACATCCTGTGCTGGGGCACCCCCTCCTTGCAGCAATTTGGAAGACTTGCGGGGTGCCAGTGAGGGAGAAGAAGGAGGTTGAACCGATCTGCACGCCAATCTCCATGAAAATGGGGCGGGGGGTCACCCCTGGCCTAGGTCTGCTCATCGTGGGGCCACACTGTGTGCTTCCCTCCTTTTCCCGCCTCTCCAACTCATTTTTTCAATAGTGAAGATGTCACCGTTGTGGGAGCTCCCCTAGAGAAGTCCCTAATGGGGTCAGAGCCCCTGGCACAGACATGGAATGCCTCTTCTTTCTCATGGGGACAGATGGGACTGATGGCCATTGTTCTCAGGCTGGTGTGTGAAGTCACCGTGTGCTTTGCTGAAAGATAAATTGCATATCTGCCCCGAGAGAGAATGGATCACACAGGCTAATGCCCTTGCTTAAAACCCATTTAGTGAGAATCCTGCTTGAGGTTAGGTTTTAATAGACAGATTAAAGAGGAATTCAAAAAGAGAAGGGGCACACTAAGTGGGTTTCCCCTTGGCCTACAAGTTTGTTCACAGAGAAAGTAGTAAAAAGGGCTACGCTCTGTTGGTTTGCTCAGACTGCTGTTGCCTGGGAGTCTTATGGGGAGAGACGGGGGCGGAGGGGAGCAAGCCTGCAGGCCTCCAGATGCACCCCAGGCTATAAGACGGGGTGTGGCAGAGCAGAGACTGAGCCCAATTTCCCACACATCCCCTAACTGCACTGCCCTTTCACATTTCAAGGAAAGTGTTCTACAGGGTGTCTGGGCTTCAGGTCCTGTGGGACCCACAGTGCACACTGGAGGAGATAGACAGGGGCGGGCAAAATCCTTGCCACTTCCGTACCTGGACCAGGTATCAGGCGGAGGCCTTGAGCAAACCTAGTCTGGCTTTGAGATGCTGGACAGCAACCTGCAGGCCCCTGCCCCATAAGCATAGAAAGGTGGACCAGCAGGACTCCTAAGGGGTGGCCTTTTGAGCATGGAGGAGTGTCCATCATAGCAAACGACTTGGCCTCGGCAGCAAAAACCCTGCATCCCACCAAGGAATCTCAGGGCCAAGGATCTCCTACCCTGATTCGTGACCCCAGGCAGAACCCTTGGCCCACTGCCAGCCTCAGTCTCCCTAGCCGGGCAACGCAAAGGGTGAGGGTTCATTTGGGCAGCCCTGGTAGGACACCGCATCTGACGGATAAAAAGCTGCACCGAGCATTTTAAAATGCAGCTTAATCTGTCAACACTTTCTGGGCAGCCCTGGGGAGCAGGCTGTCAGATCTACCTAGCTCATCCCAGTCATGCAGGCAAGCACTCCTTTCTGCTGGGCTGGACACTTCCCTCTGGGTCTGCTCCCTGCCCCCACCCATCCGACCAGAAGTGGGTGCTTGTAGGGAAGGCTGGGCTGGCTGCAGAGCTGAGAGAGGCTGCCTTTTGTGGGCCACAGCCCCTTGCCCACATGCGTGAATTCTTAAGTGTCTCTCATTTCCTACAAGGTGAATGTGACATCCAAACCGTTCCCTCGAAAGCATAGAACTGGACCCTGGCTGGTGTGGTTCAGTGGACTGAGCCAGCCTAAGAACCAAAGGGTCGCCGGTTCAATTCCCAGTCAGGGCACATGCCTGGGTTGTACGCCAGGTGTCCAGCTGGGAGCACACAAGAGGCAACCATTAGAATTAGAAACATTGATGTTTCTCTCCCTCTCTTTCTCCTTTCCTTCACCTCTCTCTAAAAATAAATAAATAAAGTATTTTTTAAAAATTATTTTAAAAAAACCTGAAGCTGCCCAGGTGTCCACGGCCCCAGGTTGGGTCAGGTCCTTCTCAAATGTCAGCATCCTCCTCTTCGATCCCCTCCTTCCATTCCCCTCCTTCTTTCCCTCTTCCCACTCCTTCCCACCCTCAGTCAGGTTCAAAGGCAGCTTTAACAGGCTGCTCAGACTCTCTGAGCCGCAGAAAGTGTCTTCTGGATGCAGAGATGAGCGGAGTTGGAAATCAATTCCACTGAGCCCCTTAAAAGAGGCGTCTCAGAGAACAAGGGCCTCCCAGGAGGGGAAATCTGTACAGAAATCCCTTGGTGGCCTCCACGACAGGCTGTGGGACTCCCTCACACTTGTCACTGATGGCCCTGTCCAGAATGCTTCCTTCCATGACCCCACATTGGAGACCAAGTCAGTACTCTGATGCCACACGGGGCCAAACCTGCCACAGTCAGGAAGCCCTGGTCTCTAGCATGGAAGGACCAATCAGCCAGAAACTTAGCCGTACAGGAAGGGTGGCCTGGGCTCATCAGCAGAATGCTGGAGGAAGGCTCCCAGGCAAAGGCCCGAGGGCAGGTCTGATTGCTGTGTGCACACAGGAGACTCGGTCCTTTCTCCCCCTCAGCCCAGCTTCCCTAGGAGTAAAGCACGCAGCCCCTGGGGAGGGGAGGGACAGGACCTGAGGTCTGCTGAGTGGCTACGTGGCCAAACACAGGCCAGACATCACCGCAGGCAGAGCAGGAGTGCCAGGGCAGCCACGGACTGGCTGCTTACTGCTGGTTCCTGCTTTAATTACACAGTGAGAGCTACAGTGCATGTCTGGCCCAGAAATCTCCGTTTCCTCCAAGGCAGGCTGTCTGAGGAAGCTACCTGTCTCGGCCAGGCCAGGCAGGGGGAAGACTGCTGGCTGGCAACCCTCAGACGAGAGTCTGGGTGCACTCTCATTGCCATCACCAACCCAGTCTGCTTCATAGCTACTGACCCCTGCACTCTCAGTGTCCCCAGAATTCCGATGGCAGAGCCACGCCTGAGGTAGCTCAGGCAGCTATAACAGAATACCACAGAGTGAGTGGCTAAAACCAGAGACAAGCATATCTCATGGCTCTGGAGGACAAAAGCCTGGGAGCAGCTGCCAGTGTGATGGGATTCTGGTGAGAGCGCTCTCCCTGGCTTGCAGACGGCTACCTTCTCGCTATGTCCCCACAGGACAAGAAGAAAGCTAGTTCCAGTCTCTTCTTTGTCCTGTGAGGACACTCAACCCTCCCTGGGGCCTGCCCTCAGACCTCTTCCAAATGCCCCACTTCCAAATGCCATTAGAATTTAGGGAGACACAGACCCTCAGTCCACAGTGGGCTATATTAGCTTTGGGCTCTCTCTTCCCAAACACACATCTTCAGCCCAGGCCCCTCTCCTGAGTGCCAGGCCCTCTACTTGGTCTCCCTGGTGGTTGCAAAGAATCAGAGGTGACACCAGGGCTGGGGCAGGACAGAACAAGTCCAGATACAGGGCCATCTCTAGAGCAAACCCCCTCCTGACCCACCACACCAATGACTCCCTCGTACACTTCCAGCCAGTTCCGCACGTCCCAAGAGCCTGTCTTTGTATACACCCACAGCTTCCTTTTTGCTGTTGCGATGGGTAGTATGGTCCACATAGATACTGCTCAGACACAATCACAGCGAGCAGGAGCAATCCCTGGCTTCCCCAGGCACTTATCTTACAGAGCCGGGCTCCCTCTGCTACAAAAGAGAGTGCAGGCCCTGCTCCTTGCTCAGCTGTCACAGTAGTTGGATAAGATCATGCATGTGCGGGTGTCTAGCACAAGGCCTGGTCCCTGGAGCGTTTGCTCAGAATAGCCATCCACCTCCTCTCTGACTGCCCCTACTATGTGTACATATTCCCAGACCCAGGGAGAGGGAGGGGCAGAAGCAAAAGCAGCATTGGTGGGCTCCTCATCCTGAGGCAAGCCCTTGGGAACCCCATCAAGTCTCTCTCCTGCATGAAGTCCAAGTTTCCACGGCCAGCTGGGGCTGGGGTGTCTTCAACAGCAAGGCTCAGGCGCCTCTCCCTGCTCACTGAACTTGCACCTCCTCACGAGTCCAAGTCCTCCCACCCCAAGGTTAAGCGTTCTCAAGACAAAGTGCTGACAGACACACTTCAACCTGATAGACACTTCTGTTTCCTCTGCCATCCTAGGAAGGTGAGGGACCTCGCAGGGGAGGCCAAAGCAGCCCCAGAAGAGAATGGACACTGTTCAAGGTCTGGGCTTGGTGCTCAGACAGGCAGGGGGACTTTCAGAAGGGGCTGGAGGCCGGGCCCCTTGGACCTGTTGGGACAGGGAGTGTTGTGGCTTCTGCTTTTGCTGAAGCTGCAAAAGCCAAGGAGCAGCTTAATTCAGAGTTCTCTGAGCCTGGCAGAATGTGTCGGGGACCCCTCTTCTCCAGGGCATACCCTTGGCCTTGGGAACCAGGAAGAGCAGGGAGTACTCCTGTGGGATCTGTATCTGCCTTTTACAGACAATGAGTCCAAGTGTCCCTTAGAAGCCCCAGATCACGTGGGTCTGCTTCCTGCCCTGGACCACGAAGGGCTGGCCTGGTGGGTTCTTGGCAGAGTTCTGGTTGCACCGTTCCAGGTCTGGATTCCACTTATAAAAAGTTCAAGAATAGTATGACCAGACATTCAGACACACACACATCAGGGCCCACGCCATACACAGATCTCAAATTCGTAAGGCCATTCACATTTTGAAAAAACATTTTCTTTCCTTCTTTGAGACTGAGGCCAGGTTATGCTTGCTATTCCCAGAGAACGAAGACAGAGTCACATAGAGACTCTTCTTTCTTTTTGATATGTTGCTTTCCTTAAAAAGAAAAAGGAAGTTGGATCAATATATCCTCAACAGCAAAAAATGCTAACTCTTTCCCCCAAAGTAGCTGGAGCCAAATGTGCCAAAACTTCATAGAGATGAAGAGAACAGATTCTCATTTCCAGGTTGGCCAACATGCTGCCCTAAGGGCCCACAGGACACTTCTCAGGACCCCAAGCCTGACCCCTTCCAGGCTAGTTCAAGGTCTTATTAGGGAGACACGTTTTCCCAGAAAAATGAGTAACGGAACACATTAAAATGGCAGGTCAAAGCCATGAGGAAGGGTCACCACAGGATCATGGAGCTTCATTGTCCTGCAAAGGAATAATTCAAGACTTGTCAGAGGTGAGAGGTCACTCTAGGCTGGAGTTTTCAGGGAAGACTTCATAGAGGATATAACATTTTGGCTGGCCTGAAAGATGTGAGCTTATTTAGACTAGTCAAGAGAATAGAGAAGGCATTCCAAGAGAGGGGACAAGCTTGAGCAAAGGCAAGGAGATCAGGATGATGAGAAGGTCCCCTGAGTTTGGGGTCCAGTGAGTGGACCCATTGGACCACAAAGGAAAGCTTTCTGGGGAATAATAGGAGAAGAGGGGATGAACTCTATCCAGGAGCCAATGGGGGTAGAAAGGGAAAATTACAGACTTTTAGGTAGGAGATACAACCAATATTTAAGGCAATAACTCTTAAGACGCTGGCAGGTAGCCTGAAGGGGCTGAACCCATCAACCACGTTCACATGCAAATCATACTCAGGACGCTTCCTCATAAATGTTCCAGGTGCCGCCAACCCATGAGGTTACAGCCAAGGCCGGCCTGGACCTCGTGGGAAAGATTAGCAAACTCCTAAATCATACTCCTTTTTGTAATAGTTTTTATTGGCTTATTCATAATTTTCATTGAATTAGTACAGAAATAAATGTCTATTATTTTTTTTTCACTTAAAATTTTAAACCAAAGTCTAGACCTTGAAACCATCATATTTTTTATAATGACAGGTTTGATGTCAACCTCCCCTACAAGATAATGAGTTCCTTAAAGTACAGAAATGATTTTATTCATCTCTGTCTTCCTAAGCCCTAGCCCAGGGGCTGGCATACAAAACTACACAGACGACTAATTTGTAGAATCAGGAATAATATCTTCACTACTAGGCGGTTGGCTCTAGTCAAGACATTGTAAATGACTTCTTGTGATTTAGAGTTAAACTATAAAGATGAATATTCTTCATTTACCTTAAAAATAAACTTGGACTATCAGGCCCTTTAATCTGGAAATTATTATTTTTTTAAAGAAAGGTTTATCTATCTCTAGACTTTCCTGATAAACATATATTCAGCAAACCTTTGTGGCAGAGAACTTCCTTTAAACATGTAGGAGCCTAGAGCCTATTGACCTGACCCGCCCCGCCCCCTACCTTCAGCAGCATCAGTCCCAGCAACTAGGAGCTAAGCCTTCCTGTCCCCACCTACAGGAGGGGGTCTCGGTGGGCACAGCACAGTGCCACCTACCATCTTGCACCGTCTGGCAGGCCCGATGGTCAGAGACCAGGAAGGACAAAGTGGAGAGTCTAGGAGACAGATCTGGTTCTAAATCTTGGCTCTGCCGCTTACAATCCATCAGCTCAGATTCAAATCCAACTTTCTGAGCCTCAGTTTATCCATCTATAAACAAGGAATAATAATATCCACCTGGTGGGGTTTTCAGGAGGATCAGAGAAGTATAAAAAAGGTCCGTCACAGGACAGTCACTGGGAATGGTGGTGCTGGTAACAGGCGATCCCAATAACTGTCATTCTCTTGGCAGCTGCCAAGGCAAGGATGGTTCCCCGGTGTTGGTGCAAGGTGCTCTCAGGTGGGAGCTATGCCAAAGGTCAAGAGCCATCAGGTACACGGACCACTGGACTCCAGGGGAGTCTGTGAAAATGGCTAGTCATCCCCTTAAATCTCAGGCCAGAAGTCTGCTAGGATCAAGGACATTGCTGTAGCAATATCATCAGAAACAAAGGACAATACTGGGAAAATGTTTTCAGCTGACCTTGCCAACAGAACCCGGCAGCCTCCATGTGCCAGGCACCCAGAGGCTGGGCCAGGGGGTGGGCGTGCCCGTGCCACTGACCTGCCCAAGGGGTGAGACCACATGACAGATTAGGGGTGTCTGAGTTCACCGTTTCCTCTTTCAAACAGTCAGCAAGTAGAAAGCCACCCAGCTAGCAGGGATGATTTCCGACCACATGGTGGGTAAGCTCAGAGTGTCATACCACAGTCAAGGCCGCCGCGAGCTCTGACAGTCCTTCCCGTGAGGACTCACAGCACCTTACATGGGCTGACATTACTGGTTCTCACAGCTCTCCTCAGCAGGAGGCCCCACGTGCTAACACACGAACTCTGCAACCAGAAAAGCCTGATCCCTCGGCTCCATCCCACTGTTCATCTCTTAACAACCGTGGGACCCTGGACAAGGGTCAGTACCCTCCAGCAAGACCACCCAGTTCACACCTGCAGCTGAACAAGTCGAGTTGATTACTCATTGAAGCGAGGGAGACCTCACACCTGGGGTGTCTCAGTAAGAGGGTATTAGAGAGAACTGATGATAGAACTTCGGTTTGGTGGGGTGGCTTGAGGGAGCTGTAAGGAATCGGGAGTTCGTTTTACTGTGTGTTGTTAGAAAGCCGGGGCAAGTCTATGATCAGGTGTCTCAATAAATCTATAAGGAGGGCTATGGTCCTCCTCATAAGGAAGCTGTAGGCACTCACGTTGGCTGAGGGTGACGGGTAGTATTTTGTAGGTGGCATTTTTGTCTATGCTGAGACGTAGGCTATGATGACATAGCCTTGCTCGGTCTCAGGGTGTCCTTGTGTGAGCTGGCATCCTCTGACGTTGTCTAGGTCCAACAGGAGAGAAGCACAGGTGAGCTGTGAATGGAAGGGCAGCTTCCCACCGTCAACACCAGGGCGGCTCTGTTTTCCTTTCTTGCCGGTTACTGAATCTTGCCATGCATCAGTCTTTCCATCCATAAAATGGGACTATAATGTCTACGCAGAGAGGGGTTGTGAAAAATAAGTCAGATAAATCAACACTCGGAGCAGGAGCTCGCTGCGTACCGAACTCCACGGCATCCCATGGAAGAATCACACACGGCAGCTGCTCAAACACCTGTTGTACAGATGAGAAAACTGGGATAGAAAAGGTGCGTGCATTTCGGTGAAAATCAGAGGTAAAATAGCCACTGACCAAGGCTGCAAGTGAGATTCCTATTTGGAGCCCATGAAGGTTGGCTCTTAAACGGAATATCCCCCAGCTGCAGCTCAGTGCTGGCAATTGAAGCACAGTGTCAGGTTTAGCCCCTGCTCCCCTGGGCTGGAGCACTGCCCAACCCTGGGGAGGAGGGGGAGTGGCCATCAGCAGGACTCGGGGGCCAAGGGTCACCGTGGGGCCATGATGCCTGGGGTTTCCCCTGGCAGCTTTCTCACTGAGCGCAGGGAGAGCAGTCTTAGACACAGAAGCAAGAGCCTCTGAGGGCAGCCTCACTCTGAGCCAGGGACAGAGTCAGACCACTGCTTCTGGTTCCCACACATCATCTCGTCTGATAATAGCAGAGTTAATCACAGTGCGATTTCCCGAGCAAAGCCCACCCAGGCCGAGTTCCCCAAATTACACCCTCTGCCTGGTAATTGCAGAGCTGTTCGGGGCCTGCATCTGGCTTATAACAGCATTTCCATAAGGACCAGATTTAGTGCCACCTCTCATTTGGTGGAACAAAAGGAAAATTACACACTCTTGATGGCCCTGCTTCCCCAGCTTGGGGCAGCAGCAGGGCCTCGGGCGTGGCATCTCGGGGCAGCCCCCCTCAGCTGGGTGCATCCAGGAAACAGTCAGCCTCAAGGTGCTCAGTGGTGAAATGGGAATAACCAAGCCAACCCGTCCTTCCCGTCACCCGAGACTGTTGCAAAGATCGAATGCCACGGCCACGTGTGAACACATCAAGAGCTCTAAAAAGAATTATAAAAGCAAAAATAAAAATGTTTTCTCGATACTATTTTCATTTCCCGGCAACCACAACAGATTTTAAGTAAAAATGAGAAGGCCACGTTATAAGCAGACAGTTGTATGGCGATGTAATTAATGTTCTTCCCCAGGGTTTGCTAATGATGGTTATTTCAGGACCCTGCAATTTGAGATGTCACCCAAGAAAGTCTGCGATGTCTCGTCTGGCTCTGCTTACGGAGGCAGAGAGGTTGGCTCGTTGTGTATTATTCGATCCATCCATTCAGCAAAAATGTGGGGAGGGTCTCGGCTGTCCCAGCCTCAGTGCTAGGAGCTGGAGATGCAAATGGGGATGCCAAGCCATTGGGGGGGGGGGCCTGGAAACCAAGTCTCCAGGCTGCACAGTGAGCTTGCCCTACTCTCACCCTGACCGGCCCACGAGAGGTCTGCAGACACCCAGATCTCGGGCAGGGCCCGTTTACAGAGTAGCCTATGTCTCTGCTCCTCGGGAAATAGGTGTGGGGACTGCAACCGGATGGCCGCCTGGGGCTGTGTGGCTCGGATCAAGGGAAGGCAGTTGCCACTAAATAAGCCCCCAGATGGGGGAAGGGTCCTCTCCTCATGTGAGGCAGAAGCTGAGTTCAGGCAGGCTTTTCTTCTTCACACTCTCCCCAGGCTAAACAGAGCTCCTGCTCAGATCTGCGACTTCCCCAGAGAGCAAGTCTACAGGGGGCTCTCCTTCCCTGTTGGAGGGGAACCCCAAGCCGTGCCCCTGAGCAGACCCCAGTGGTCAGACTCCAGGATGATCTGCCCTTCCAGTTTCCTCTCCAGGTAGGTAATCTGGGAGACACCAGACTCCTTGGCAGTGTTTTCCCCAGTCTGAATTATTTAGTGTGGTTCTAGTCCAATACCATCGCCGGCCTCCTAGGATAATCCCAGGTGGGCTACTGATCAGCAGGATAATTTACATTTGGCTTTGAGACACTACCTTTGGGTCTTTCCTAGGTCTCCCCACAAGTGTGGGGGCAAATAGCTTCCTCATTCTTTCAGGTCATCAAATGGATAATGATCAGCTCAAACTCTCTCTCTCTCTCTCTCTCTCTCTCTCTCTCTCACACACACACACACACACACATACACACACACGTCCCCCCAGGTGCAAACAGTAACTCCCAGAGTCATTGCTCTATGTTCAAGGGAAGCACAAACAACATTTTCCTTCGCACACAGCCTGCACAGCTTCCCCAGCCTGCTGCGCAGACTGTGAGTGCCGCTTTGTTTTTCCTGCTTTAAGATGGTGGCCCTCACGGTGCATAAGAAACAGGACCCGTTTCAAAGTCCTCCACCCACCCCTGATGCCTGCCACTTAATCCCCAAGCTTTTCTCAGTCTCCCCTGTACTTACTAGGTCAGGTCACATTCCTGAGATCATTTGTACTCTTGTCCAAATAACCCCTATAGGGGTTTTGCTCATCCCGTTAGGAGGCAATGAAAGAATCATTTTCGCCAGGATTACTCTGCTGAATATAAATGTTGCTGAGTAGGTGAAAAGGAAGAGCCATGTGCCTGGGTGAGCTCATTAAGGAACACTCCAGACAAGCACTGCCCCATACTCCAGGGTCACCTCGGGGGTGTCAGGGTCACACTCCGCCCTGAGAGCCCCTCCAGCTACCCTGCAACCCAGCCCAGCCTTGGCCTCTTATCCAGACACAAGCCTGATGCCAAGTGTTCATGGCTAAGCCTGCGATGACCCTGGAGTTGGGAGCCCCACCCCAGCCCACAGATCTCTGCCGACTCCCACAGCAGCCCTGAATGGGTACATTCCCAGGACACAGTGCTGAGTGAGCCCTGATCCCCAGCTGGAGCTCATGAAACCCATTCCTGAAACCTCCATCTAGAAGCCTCTCTGCCTCCAGCCAGAATTTATATTGAGACAGAAGGACTCAGAGAAGAATAGAATAGCGTCTGGCCCTGGGGTGGGTAAACAAACCCCAGGGAGAGAAGATGCACACCTGGTGGAGTTTCCAAGGCAATTGGGAGGCAATCCCAAACACTGTAGCTCCCGTGTTCCACGCTGCGCTGCGGAGCGGTCTCTGAGGCCAGGGGGAAAACAGCCCTATTTAGCTCTGCTATGGTCAGTCTGCAACTGGACTTTTGGGCTTTGAGTTTCCCAGTAGCTCTGGAGCTCACCCTTTCAGGAGCTCCCTGAGCAGAGGAGGTCCAAAGCTCCACAGCCACACCTGGGAGGGATGGCCAAGCACTGCCCCGTGGGCAAGTGGCATGGGGCACAGCAAACATCAGACTCGCACCTCCCCAAGGCGGCAGAGAGCACGGTGAGCTCTGGCTATAGGGCTGGGAGCCCCAGGTAGATGTTACAGGAAGACAGCCTTTCCCCGGGAGCATGCAGTCCTGTCTAGAGCTGCAAATGGCACTCTTTTTCAGGAACATGCGTCTCTCTCTCTCTCTCTCTCTCTCTCTCTCTCTGGAGGAGTACAAGCAGGGTCAGAATACTCTGGAAAGAGACTATCAGTAGGAAGTTGGACTCAGCCATCTTGGAGGCCTCTCCCACTCAAGAAGCCCTGGTTCTGAGTCCATGGATGGGCTGAGTTACTTACAAAGGGAGGGAGAGGGGAGAGGGCCCCGGCCTTCCCCAGCATCAAAGCCTCCTGCCCCTACAGGGCATTCCTGAGCAGCTTTCATCACTGGACTTTGAAGGGAGAACAGTAATCCCATGCTTAAACCAAAACATCTTGTGGTAGGGCCCTGGGCTTTGAACACAGGGTTGATCTTTCCCACCACCCTCAAGCTCCTGGGGACCCCTTGGGCTGGAAGTAGGAGGGTAGGGGCTTGCCTAACACCTGCCCCAGCCTCAGCTGGGGTGTCTCAGGCCTTTGTCAGAGGGAGCAACTGGCATCTGGGGCCATCAGGTTTGACTTCCAGTCACTCGGAATCTTCCATAAGAGCTGAGACTTCCTGGGATTCTATGAAGAAACTACAGGAGACCACAGCCACCTTGATGCCTCTCCAAGATGTCATTTAAAGTGTAGTGACATTTCAGAGGAAGTCATTCCTAAGGGAAGCCCCTTCCCATTTTTTGGTTCCTGAATAAACTAAAAGGTTGAATCACTTAAGGAGTCTACTAGCTATCTGGATTAACTAATTAGCTAATGAAGCACATAGTTAGAATGATCTGGATCTCAATTTTCTCATCTGACAGAGAAGGAACAGCTGATCCAGAAATGACACTCCATACTCTTAGGGCTGGCTCTGCATGGTGGGATGGGGCGGCGGTGGGGGGGGAGTGAGTGATTTCACATCAGTCATGTCTGATCACGTGCACAGACACCACTATCCGCCACTGAGACTGCGTGCTCAGGGCCAGCATGTCCACCTCCAGCTCTGGCTTGAAATAAAGCAGAGAAAGACACCTCTCCCTGACAGGACAGTGGCATTGCTAACTCCTCTGATTTCAAAGTCACTGCACAAGAGCTCTCAAAGCAGGTTTCCTAACTGGAGATGATGAAGCTAAGTCACAGTGATCTCTTGTTCAAGATTACACAGAGGGGGCTTCTAGCTGGGATCTCTCTCACATACACACACATGCACGTACTCCTAGTAAAAGTTGCCTTTCAGTTCACGAACGTGATTCTACTCCGTTTTCCTAGGACGAGCACAGGGCCCGGCACAAGGCAGTTGCTTAATAAAGAGTTGGTGATGAATGAATGATGAAAGAACAAATACTCATAAAACCTCCTGAGATTACATCGCCCATGTACTGAAAACACATCGCGCCCTGTTCCAGTCACTCCTCGAATCTGTAACTATGAATGTTTAGATAGCAACTAAAGCATCTAAGAACTTTGTGTTTGGAGAGAACAGAAGCCTGGGGGCAGGGGAAGGTGATCTATGTTCTTATTTCTGCTCCTTGTGAGCTCTGTGATCTCAGGCAGCCCCCCAGCCTCCGCGGACCTCAGTTTTCCATCTTTAAAATGAGGGCATCGGATTGGGTGACCTCTGGTCTCCTTCCTACTTCTGGCAGTGTGCAAAACTTAAAAACAATAGTGTCTCACAGGAAAAAAAGCTTAATTCTCATGACATCGACTTTGAAATTGTAAAAATCTACCTTCACAATCTTCGTTTTCTTTCTTTTTATTTATTGATTGATTTTAGAGAGAGAAGGAGGGAGAGAGAGCGAAACATTGATTTTGTTGTTCCACTTATTGAAGCATTCATTGGCTGATTTTTGTGTGTGCCTGACCCACAGGAATCAAACCCACAACCTTGGCATATGGGGATGATGCTCTAACCAACTGAGCTACCCAGCCAGGGCACAGTCTTTGTTTTCTACTCACTAACTTGAATTCCCATTTTTTGTTTTTCAAGAAGCAGTCACAAAGGTTAAGAACTACCCTCGGCCCCCTCTGAAAATCTGATATGTTCCTGTCCTGTTCATGAGCCCTGACCTCAGTCAGGAGAGTTCACGGAAGAACAGAGCCAGGGACACATGTTTGTGACTGCTCGCTGAGCACCCTGAATAAACCCAGAGACTCAGAGAGCAGCCTTTCAAGGAGACCGTGAGTCCTGCTGCTTCCATCTTGGGCTCCATCCAGAGCAGCAAGACACAGCAAGCAGCAGGAGCTAGACGTCAAGCGTGTGGCTTCAGCATCCCTTTTCCAAAGCCCAGCCTCCCTGCCTGTCTTTTGTACCAGGGGCAGAGGGAGGTAGCTTTTCTTAGGACTGAGTGTGACTCTACCAGTGGCTAGCCCACCCTGACAGACATACATCAGGCACAGATCCTTGGGATGAAAGAGCTCTCTCCCTGTGAGACTCTGCCACCAGATGCCCTAAGGTGCCCTGGTGGTCTCCCCAAGAGAAATGAACAGGGCTTTGGACACTGCAGGATGGCCCAACTCTCCAAGATCAGAGTCCTTGAAAGACGGGGAGAAAAATCACCCCCATCCTGAGAAGGTGCTCCATAAACTTTGTTCATAAATTCATGCTTAGCTAGAACATTCCCCAGATTCAGCCCTAAAAAATGGAAAATGATTGACATCGGCAAAGGGTACTCTGGGGGTGCCATTTAATGTCCTCCAACCAAGTCAGCTAGATGGCCCAAGCTCCTTGAAAGGGTGGGGTGGGGTGGGAATTTCCTGTAAGAAGCATGCTGGTGAGGCCGCTGTTGACGAAGTGTGCCATAAAACTGTTCAACTCGCAGGGAGAGAGCCATCCCCGTGCCAGTGACGGCATGCTGGCAGAAGTAAGAGGTGTGAGGTCACTGGCTCTGGCTGCGCCACCACTCCCTGAGGTCACTTCAAATCACACAGAGCTGAGCAACAGGAGCAGCTGCAGATTCAGGCCAAGGCAAGAAAGGGGGGCAGCACCTGCATGGCTGCCAGAGCCATGGGGCAAGTCAGTTTGCCAGGTGAGTGTCTAGAGCCAAAGATGCTTCCTCGCTTCCACTGGCCCATGCTATAGATTAACAATGTCCACATGGGGGGGGGCAGAATTGGCTACGTAACTTCTGGGGGCCAAGGCAGCCACCGAAGAGCAGTAACCATGGCTCTGCAACACCCCACAGCCGTGGCGCCTCGCCAAGCACACCAGATTCATGCAGGGTGTGATCCAAGAGGTGGGTGGCTTTGACCCCTATGAGCAGTATGCCATGCAGCTACTCAAGGTCTCCAAGGACAAGCAGGCCTTCACGTTCATTGACAAAAGGTGGGGCACACATCCCCGCCAAGAAGAGGAAAGAGGAACTGAGCAACATCCTGGCAGCCAGCTGGAAAGCAGTGGCCAAGAAGGATGGGGTTCCCTCCGCTCTGTGTATGAGAAAACCTCAGGAATAAATAACTATAATAATATGGGACCCAGTGCAAAATGAAAATGTGGGCTCCCTGTTCAAATAACAAGAATTTCAAACTGGCAGTAGCACCGTGTTAAACTATGTACAGGGCACTCCTGAGGGCCGGGCTCATTCAGCTGCACAGGTCTGGTGCCCATGAGTCCAGCCCCATCTCTGGGGATTGGGCAAGTCTCTGTGATTCCTTTGAGGACAAGTTAATCATCAACACTACTTCTATCTGCCTCAGGAAAGTAAACTTCAACAACCAAAGTGCCTCCATTCCACAAATGAAGCACTTGCCTCACACCAGGCACCCGGAGGTGAACAAAGGCCGTGCCCTCCTGGCACTTCCAGTCTAGCAGGGAAGAAGCACCTTGCTTCAGGCCTTCCCCCAAACCTTTCAGAGTCGCACTGCCAGCCAGCAGACCCGAATTAGCTCCTTCATGAATCAACCTTGGTCCCAGAAAGTCACACAGTTCAATATTAAACTGTCCCTTGAATTTTTTTTTCACATGTGTTACTTTTGCCTCAAGAGCAGGCCTAGGAGCTCTTTGTCTTACATGGAAGGTGCTCATTGAGTCCGTCATTCAAAGGTGCCAGGCCCAGCTCTAGATACCTGGGACACAAATAATGATGAGACAGGTCCAAGAACAAAAAAGAAAAGAAAGGAAAACACCGAGAGAGAGAATTACAAGGCAGGTCCTCGTACTCCAGGAGACGCCATTTTCGATGGGAGCCACATAATGAATTAACGACTACAATAAAGAGGAATGAGAATGGCAATAAAAGAAGGAATAATGTGTTTTGAGCAGAAGAGGAGAGGGGAAGTCAGGAAAGGCAGATGACATTGGGCTCTGCTTTGAAGATCTGTGAAAACAAAACCCAGGGTTGTCTCTTGGAGCACACCCCAGCTAACTGCAGGCCCCCTCCCCTCCCCTTCCCTCACACTTCCCCGGCACCTGGGAACATCTTCAGCTGGTCTTGCCTCTCGAGAGCACCACCCATCTGATGTGTGAATTCCCTCCACAATATTTTACACTGGGGTCAACCAGGTATGCCGTGATGATGTTCAATGACAGGGAGCTCTTGACCTTTGACTCATGACTCTGGACTGTTCTGATAGTTATAGTAGTCTTCCTTCTTTCAAGCCAAAATCTGCCTCTTGAACTTATCCTGTTGGTTCTGCCCTTGGGGCCCCACACAGACTTGACCAATCAACTCATTCACTCATCAGACGCTCAACCCACACCTTCCAGTCCCAGCCAGTATGCTGAGCACAGGCTTGAACCTCAGGGGCTCACGATCTGGTGGCTGGCTTTTGGAATATGATGGCAAGTGCTGCGATAAAGGTAAGGCAAAGTGCCAGAGAGCACCTAGGAGGGCTGTCCCACGGGGTCTTGAGAGATCAAGGAAAGGCTTTCCACAGGAAGTGATATTTACCCCGAGGCCTGCAGAGCAATATCCGCCTAGGCCCCAAAGTCCCAGAGAAGCAGCCATAGCCACACGAAATGGAAAGACTATTGCTCTGTATGCATGTGTTTATTTCTAAGAGACAAATATTGGGGGATTCTAATTACGGCAGCTTTGCCCCCTATTCTATTAACTGAAAAATCCAGATGTTGAAGGGGACATTTCCACAGGTAGTACCCAGGGATGGGGAGATTGGCTGGGCGCTCTGCTATCTCCCCCAGCAGGTGCTCACACAGACCTGGCAAATAGTGGATGTATAACCCACATGTGTGGGATGGGCCTGGTAGCCTTGAGGCCTGATGCTTTCCAGGCAGCTTTGTTGTGAGAGACTGGTGAAGCCAAGATAAGGTGAGAGACATGGGGGCCGGGAGGGTATGGCATGGGCACCAGACCTTCCTTTTAGGCAGCTGGTGAGAGAGGGCATGCCTTCACACTTCCTCCTGCCACCAGCTCTGGGCTCAGAGCAGCAGAGGCCCCAGATGATGAGCTAGACCGAGATGGGCTTCATCTCCTGAAGGCATAATGACTGTGTATAAGAAGATGCAGAAGGTCTCCCCAGAAGAGGAAGCCCAGCTCATCCTTGAGGAAGGGGTCTCAAATGCCCCTGGCTCTGAATCCTGAGCCCATCCTCTGGCTCCCTCCCCAAACCTGAATCCTCACCCTGCTCATTAGTGCCAGCCCCCAGCCACACACACACACAGGCAGGTCACAGGGCTGATGATGATGGGGGAACCGTACTAATTACCAGGGCCCAGGGGTTGAGATAGGAGACGGATAAAAAGCCACATGGAGGTCTTGAGTCTGTCTGTTCTTGAGAAGGAGCCCAGAAATTTTTTTTCACCAGGACCTGAACTCATTCCTGGTGGCCCCGACCAGTTGAGCCTCTCAGCTCTCCAATGCCTGGACCACCAGTAGTCAGTCCACTGTGCTTCCAGAAGCAAGTTTAGGTTCAGTGCAAGCCTGCCTCCTTGAACTCAAATGGCGTTCTAACTCTTGGCCTTGTCTCCAAAGAGGGGCCGGAGAAAGCTTAATGTAGTTTGAAGAAGATATGTCAAAAGCCAGCTCAGGGATCCATCCCAGATGCCTGTTTTCAGCCCAAGCTCTGAAATCAGACTTTTTGCTTTCAAACAAGGTTAAGACGAGTGATCGTCCCTGGCCTCGCCTTCCACCACTGACGGCCAGCACACAACCTCCCCAGGCCTGGAGCTCATCAGGCCACAGACCACCCTCAAGTTCGGCCCAGACTCCTCGGAACCTGGAATTTGGCACGGTTGAGTCCATTTAGACATCTATTTCCAAGTCACGTGGAGAAAACCTGCCAAAATGAGACGGGAACAGCCAAGTCTCAATTCATCAGCTAGACCTCCCCTGGACACTGCCCCACGTCCCATCATGGTCAAGCATTACCAGGAACTGACATTCGGGGTCAGCTCTCTGAAACACTGAAATGGGGGGAAGATGAACACAGAGGGGTTTACTCTTGAATGAGAATGTCCATATTGTACCCCTGCCCTGTGCTTCAGCCCCTGATGATACAATTTTTGTTCTTAGTTAACAAATAAAAAAAACAAGTTAGAGCCAACCCTGAACAAAGGGCTCTCCTCCTGTCTAATCCTGCAGTCTAATTAAGCCTGGCTCCTACCTCTGTGCCAGGAGAACCAGTTTGCCCAGCTCACTTGCGGTGAGCCTGGTAAACTCCTGCAGAAATGGAGCACTGAGCTCTTGTTCTCCGAAGCGCTGTGGTCAGATGATCAAGTCTCCTCATTTCTTTGTTTTCCCTTTCCATGGCAGGGTCTGATGGTTTTGCTGAGCTGCATAATAGGCAGAGACTTGCTTTCTCCAGTTACAAATGCAGCAGCTGAGTCCTGGGTCATGCGCGCACAGGGCTAAAGGCTGGATCTTACTAGCACATGTTTCTTGATCACTTAGGAGTCAGTAGCATTTTTCCTGGCAATCACTTCACCTGGAGGAGCTACCAGCTCTCCTTCCATCTGTGGCCATGTCAGTGAGGTGAGTCTGGGCAGGCTCTCCCTGGCTCTACACGCTGGCCGCCTTGCTCCTCTTGTGTGTCCTTGGGTCAACAGACTGCTATAGAACCCATCCAGCCCCTGCTGAGGACTCGTGAACACTGCGCTCCTAGGAAGAGATCCTGTTGGTCCCCAGGCCCTGGTAGTCTTCTCCTCAGTACTCAGAGGGCCCAATTTCTGCCACCACGTTTTCTGGGACCCAAGTGGTGGGCACTTCTTCCCTGAGTGCCAATTAATTCCATGCTACCCTGAGGATCTCCAGTTTATCTAAGACCCTCTGAACTTGAGCTATTATTCAGTAGCTTAGTAGTAACTAAGCACCTACTATGTGCCAGACCCTGCATTTGATGTTGGGGTTGCAGAAATGAGTATGACGTAATGCCATAGGGAGCTTACAGTTGAATAAAGAAAAGGGTTGCTGTTATTTATCCACTCAAATTACTTACTCAACAAAATGCATTCCACTTGGACTTTGTGCTGAAGGTACTGAGGTGAATCCACTAGAGAGAAGGTAATCAAGGTTTATTGAGGACTTAGGATGAGCTGGGTGTGTGCCGCGTACTTGGTTTGATTTTGTTTAATCTTCAGAATTATTTCCATTCTACGAATAAAGAACCTGAGGCAGGAGAGGGTGAAAGTAATTGGCACATGAATGCACAGATTGCAGTAGACAGAGCTGGCGCTTCTGCCTGTAAACCTTGGTTTCCCCACCAAAGATACTACCTGTCGTGCTGCTGAAGGAGATGGACAAGAGAGTGGGCTAGGTGCTAAGACAGAGGGGGAGACATACCCTTGCTGCTACCCTCCTACCCCTGTATCTTGAGGTCCCCGGCAAACTCCATGAGCTGCAATCTCTTGCATCACCCAGCTGAGGGTGAGAGGGTTATGCCCACCCAGGGTGGGACCATGGCCCAAGCTGAGGTTGGTTCTGAGGCATCCTCTGCGCTCCACTCACAATGATGCTGGGACTTCTGAATTCCCTTGGTTAACAGGTGAAACTGCCCACCAGTTGGTCACTCTGACATGGAAGGAGATCAGAGCATGTCAGCCTGCCGGAAAACTCACAGCTTTCTCCGATTAGACTCCAATTATTGCTCTTCTTTCCTTTGAGTTGTTTGTGCCTTCACTGCATTCCATCTCTATTTGTTCTTACAACTATACTGTCTATAACTCTCCCTTGGCACATCTAAACACACCTTCAGAGAGCCCAGGCTGGCTCATTTATGTCGCTGTTATCTTGTGCATGTAGTCCGAGTCTCCATTTGGCCTATAACTCTAGACTTCCTTGGAGGAAATTCTTAGCCACATGATTGCTAAACCTAGAGAAAGGGGAATGGATGGACGGATCTTCCCATTTACAGAGTCAGCCTGGTTATGTGACCAGATATCCCACTTTCCCATATTTGGCCTTCACTGAAGAGTGTATACTTTACAAGTGACTTCTTTTTAAGCACTTATATAAATAACATTTTTTATTCTGTCAGAGTCCCATTTATAATCTTTCTACCATTTAATGGCAAATGCATTCCTGCATTCCTTTTAGGTGCCTCCAGAAGGTTTCAATTGTTTATCTAGAGGCCGAACACGCTCTGAAAGAATACGAAATCAATCATTAACAAAGTGATGGGAAATGTGCTTCTGGTCACACTGGTTTCTTCCCTTTTCAGGACTGAAGGGAGAAGAGAAATAGCTCCAATGACAGCCAGAGGACAGAGGTCATGTGGAGTCATAAAAGCCTGAGGCTTGATTTCACTGCCCTTAGAGCTGCACGTCCAGGCTGTAATTTCTAAAATGGAAAACAGGGGCCAGTTGGGCCAAGCTTCCAAGCCAGAACCCAAAGCAGCCCAGCTTCCTCCAGCAAACACTCCAAGCTCAGCCCACAGTGACAGCAGCTGAGCACATCCAGCCACCCACATGGTCCTTCAGAGGGTGGCCTGCAGCCCTGGAAACATGCTCCCCTGCCTGATCATCCCCAGATCACCCGCAGCATCTCCCCATGGATCTTGTTGGGCCAATCACACGGTGATTCTGCCAGGGATAGGATCTAAAGAACGCCTTCTTTAGTTTGGTGTTATCACACCCAAAGCCTAGCCTTTCTGGAGAACTTTTTTTTTTTAAATTATATTTTATTGTTAATGCTATTACAGTTGTCCCAGTTTTTCCCCCTTTGCCCACCTCTACCCATACACCCACTCCATCCAGCCATTCCCACACCATTTTCCATGTCCATGGGTCATGCATGTATGTTCTCTGGCTACTCTGTTCCCTGTGCTGTACTTTACATCTCCAGGACTGTTCTATAACTACCAATCTGTACCTCTTAATCCCTCATCTTTTTTGCCCTGACCCCCCTCCTCTCTGGCAACCATCAAAACATTCTCTATATCTATTTATGTTCTGCTTATGTGTTTACTTTGGTTTTTTACAACCAACTATTGATAGATATGTATGTATTGCCATTTTATTGTTCACATTTTTTTGTCTTCTTCTTCTTAAAGAGGACCCTATAACACTTCATATAATACTGGTTTGGTGGTGATGAACTCCTTTAGCTTTTTTGTCTGGGAAGCTCTTTACCTGTCCTTCCCTTCTCAGTGATAGCTTTGCTGGGTAGAGCAATCTTGCTTCCCAGGACTCAGCCTCTGCAGTGCAAACAGCCGGTTTCTTGTCATTGCTGCGTTCCACATAACTCGTGTCAAAACAGGGTGATTCACCTGCTTTATTCTTTCCCAGTATTCGAGAGTGTTGGACCTTCCTCACAGCCCTGCTGTTCTTCAATGCACCTTCTTCTTATTCCCCACAGCAGCTGTTCTCAACCTCAGTCACTTCCTTCAGTTTTTTAGAAGTTGGTCCTCTTGAAGTTTCTGCTATCTCTTTAATTCATTCATTAATTCCACTACTACTTACTGAGGTCCTAGTATGTGCCAAGCAGTGTACCGGGCATTAGGAATCCAGCAGCAATGCAGCGGACGTGGCCTCTAGGCTCATGGTGCAGCTTATGATCTAACTTGCAGTCTCCTCTCATGCCACATACTCTTCCCAGATCATCCCATCCCCTCTCCAAGGCTCCTGCTGTCACCTGTACCCTGACAGCACCATCTTTGCTCAGCTGACCCATAGGCCCATCCAACTCTGTGTTGGGCAGTATCCTGTAGGCATCCTGACTTGGGGCTGGCAATGAGGACACCAATCTCCATGTGAAGAGGAATGGTCGAACAGCCCCACCACAATTCTTATCCCAGATAGCCCTTGCCCTTGGGAGACTTGCTCTGATCCCTGCCAAACCCATCAGGATGGAAACCTTAGAAGTGCTGTTTCTCTTTCCCACTTACCCAGGCATGGATGACATGCCTCCCTCAAATCTCCACAGCATAGCTAAAGCCAGGCTAAAATATTTAGCAGGGCTTTGCTGAAGGTCCCAAAAGAACAGAAGGGAGTTAATTACCTACTGGGTGTAACTTACAATTAGCTATTGGATGTAGTTTCTCCTAGAGCCCACTGGCTTGGATGATCCTCATTGGATCTCTGCCTACACTGGCCCCCCAATTAGAGCAGCTCTCTCCTCCCCACCTCACACCCCATTGCCACCCAGAAACACATTAAACTCACCTAGAGCAGGTCCTTAGAGAGGAGAAGCCATCTACTCCTGCTGCCTAAGGTTCACATTCTAAGACCACAGCTCCTATCTCTGAACTTGTTTCTTCCAAAGAAGGTTGGTCATGAAAGTCTCCCCCCTTCTACAGACACTTCTCTCAGCCACAGGGGTTGTGGTCTTTCCTCTTGACCTGACAAAATAATCTAACTCTGTACAGAAAGTACCCAGAAGGTTGTGGTGTGAGAAGAAGGGCAAGGAAAATGAGAACAGTGTTCATTTTCAAAGGTACCTCACGCTCATTATATACAAGGGGGCACACCCCCCAAAAACTGGAATTATAACCCATCTCTATCCTTGTGCCGAAGATCCCACTGTCCGACAGGTGCAACCTCAGGTAATGCTCTTCTATTTGAGAATGAACTGGACCCAGTTACTTCCTTCTAATCAATAGAAGACAGCAAAAGGGATGGGATGTCATTTCCAAAATAGGATTAAAAGACTTTGACTTCTGTCTTGCTCCACGCCCACCCCCACCCCCACCTGCCTCTCTCTCACTTTCGCTCTCCCTCTTATCTCTTGCTTGCTCTGCTAAAGCTAGCTTCCTTCCGAGCTTCCGTGTTGTGACTGCCCTGTGGAGGGGCCACCCGGCAATGAGCCAAAGGTGTCATCAGCCAGTGGGAAGGGAACCCTGCTGCAACCACGTGAGTGAGCTGGGAAGCACACCCTTTCCCAGCTGAGCCTCGAGACAAGTCCAGCCCCAGCCAACATGCCGGTTACAGTTTTAAGAGAGACCCCGAGCCAGAAAGCCCAGTTGAGCTCTGCGAGCACTCCTGGCACCCAGAAACTGTGAGGTAAGAAATGCTGTTCTAAGCCACTCATTTTGGGGATAATGGTTATGCAACAATAGATAACTAAAACAGAGTTAAATAAAGTGATTCAGAGAAATGGCTTAGAATAATGCTTAATGCACATCAATAAACATTAGCTATTATCATCATTATTATTACTCGTTTAGACATACTACTAGACTGAAGGCTCTGTGAGGGAGGAACTATGCCTCCTTATTTGTCCCCTGGGTCCCAAGCTCTGGTTTAATGCTAGGCAGAGACCTTTAGTCAACAGTAAATATTTGTTGACTGTGAAAAAGAATAGGAAGGAATGAACTAGGGTCCTCCAGGCTCTTATGTCTCAGGCCGGAAAGTTGGGAGAGCATTCTGAGTGTCTATGCTCTCCATCCAGCTGGAAGAGGGACAGAGTACAGTGGTAAGGGGCCACCCCCAGCAGGCTGGAGTACAACGTCCCTTTGTGGTGTCACAGCCTTCTTGAGCCCAAGCGGCCTATTTCCCGGAACACGGTTATCACAAAGCTAGCCCTTGTGTCCGCCTGGAAGGCGCAGAGAAAACAATGACACCATCACCACCAACCTGCTGTCCTGGCCAGTATGTGGACAGGGAGGGCAGGGTAGAGGCCATGTGTGACTTGGCTGGATAAGATTGTTTTCCTTGACTGGAGAAATGTGTGCCAAGGGGCTGAAAGTAGAAGGTAGCTCTCACCCAAGTGATCTCTATTCCCCAGAGCTCTATCTTCCATCTACATATCACCTACTCCTGCCTAAAGACCCAGGCCAAATGTCTCCTCTTCCACGAGGCCCTCCCCAGCTCCCCTGCTCCTGCCGTGCCCTGGGCCTACTGCCTTCATTCGAGCATGCTGTACTCTAGGTCTTAGCAAATGTATTCCCAGCCCGTCAGGGCCAAGGAGTGAGCCTTACTTGCTGTTGTAGCCCTTGTCTCAGCAGAGCTGATGCAGTAGGTGCCAACGCTGAGTGCAGTACAGGATGCCGTTGCATTCTGCCCTGGGGAGTGGCAGAAATCAATCTCTACAAGGCATGAGACCCCTTGCCCAAGAATATAGATGGAAGATAAGGGTTCTGTGAGGTTAGTTCTTGTGGGGAAGCTCTCTGACTCCCTGGGCTGAGGAAGTCAGGACTGCGGGGTATGCCACCCCACCACCCAAGATCTGAGGAACTTGAGCTACTATCGACCAAATGGTCTCCCCCTCTTTGACTAGAACCCTACCTTAGTCTAAGCCAGTGTTTCTTGAAGTGTGGTTCCCACACCGGCTGCATCAGCATCACTTAGGACCTTGTTAGAAACTCAGATTTGCAGACCCCATCCCAGACCTACCAGATGCGAAACTGTGGGGGCTAGGCCCAGCCATCTGTCTTAAGTCCTCCATGGGATTCTGAGGCATGGTTAGGTTTGAAAGCCACCATTTTAAGTACACTGAACCACATGTAAGAAAGACCTTGGAAATACAGTCCAGATTGATTTAAAATTAAGATTAAATGAGAACTCCAGCCAATGCCCTTTGCTATAAAATGCCCAGGATCAATGAAACTCCCCACTATTCTCCATGAAACAGTTCAACAGGCAATTAAATGAAATCAGCACATTTATTTTAAATGTGCAAAATGAATTTTTGTATCTGAAAAGTAACACCAGATGTTTTTACCTCTTTTTCCTAATTGATTTTCCAGCCTACAGCAATTCATCTTTATATTTTCCAGTTGGATCCTAATGCAGCAAGAAGAGTGTGTTCCGGCAGGATTATTAAATGCCATGCATTTTAAAACAAGCACAACTCAGGCCGCCATACGTCATCTGAGTGGTTGTCTTCCCTGCTCCCCACCCCCACACCCCAAGAGACAGCTGTAGGTACCAGGCACCTTGGAGCAGGCAGAAAACCCAGAAAAGGCCCTTTCGGGGGCTGGGTCTGCTGGCTCCTGGCTGGTTGCAAAGCTAAGTCCTGGGCATTGAGCCCAAGTCTGAGCTCTTCTCCAGAGCCCTGCACTCCCTGGTACAGAGGGTTTGCTAGCTGTAAAATCTGCAAGTCAACATTTTGTTTTTCAAAGGGAAGTTTTGTCTTTAAAATGAAGAAAAAGACATAGGCTGGGAAGTAGGTGATGGGGGGGGGCCCCTCCCTGCTCTGCGCCTGGAGAAGCCCAGACAATTCCCAGCTCTGTTGGCCAGCAGGACAAGGACAGGCTGCACAGGAGGCCCTGTTCCCCACGGCTGTTTTAAGTGGGTGAAAGGTCACCAGCAACCAGGTTTGCCTTGCTCAACAGAAGTTCTGGATGTCTAGGGAAAGACAGGGAAACAAGCCTCAAGCTGTAACACAAACTTCAAAAAGGATCATGTCTGTCTCTGCCCAGGGCGTGGGGAGAGGGGAGGGGGGCCACTAAGTGCTAGAAACCAGGAAAGTGCTGATTCCTAAAACAAAAACCACACTTCTTAGGGAGCTGGGAGAGGTTGGCACTATCACACTACTGTCTCCAGAAGCTGCTGAGAGCTGGCAGGTCTGAGCCATCATGCCTGTACAAGATTTTCACGTGGTCTCCAAGTATAAATCTGCTTCGTCTGGTTCTGAGACCCCCCCGTGTGTCTGAAATTAGAGCTCATCAGGATTAAATCTCAAAATGTGGCTGCTCCAACTTTAAGTAACAGCCGCCCAAAACCTCCAGTGTGCTGTCCATGACAAGGCTGTTCCCGGCACTTCAAAGATAAAGTATTCTGGGTTCCTTAAAGACACACCTTCAAATGAAAGGTCAGTGAAAGAAGTCAGCTCCCGATTTGGGCCAAACCCAAGAGCTCCAGCCCCAAAGTAACAACCTACAGTGTCATGGGCGACAGTGTGACCCCTTGAGCAGCTGAAGGAAACCCAGTAGCCAGCCTTCTAGACAGACAGCCTGGCCCCACACCAGGGATTAGTGGGAAAATATTATCTACATTTAAAACGCACAAACGACAACTCCAAGTTTCAAAGAATAGGGAGCAAGACCTCTCACAAGACTCGTGTTTTTAAGATATACAGACAGTACACAAGAGGTCAGAAGTTCTGACACTGGGTACCTGGGTAAGCTGCACGGCCTCCCTCTGGGACTGTGACCGGGGGACAACCTGATCTCCCACAGCCACCCAACCCCAGCACACCCCTGAAGGGATTCCCTCCCAACTCACTACACATACTATCAGGGAAATGGAGTCAGTGGGAAGACCTCGCCTTGCAGAATTCTTCTCTCGCCCCGAATTCACTAGGGTATTTTTACACACTATTAAACCACAGGAGCCATTTTATAAATGTCATCATCATAATTTTTTAATATTTTACATAAAAAACTGTATACACAGCTTATAGAACTTTTATGTAAACATCATAAGCTCACCACTTTGTCATTTGTCAGTTTATTTAAAAAATAAAAAACAACCAAGACAACAATTTAGTAAAAGTACCACTGGGTGGGGAAGGGAGGGAGAAGGAGGAGGCTAAGGGCAAGTTCATTCTCTGTAGAGATGCAGAGAAAATTTCACATAGCTTTAAAGACTGCCTTGTGAAAAAAAAAGGGGAGGGAGGTTTAAAGAGGCCCCAAAACTTGTTACTGCCCTTTATTAAAAGAGTGTGCATACCTGCACAAATAAAATTGCAAAACAGTGTTGCCACTTAAAAAAAATTAGTGGTTTTTTCTCCTCTCGTATTTTAATAAAAGTCATCATCATTTTCCTTTAAAACATCAGAAGTAGATGAGGTTACAGCGTACAAGTGTGGTCAGAATGCTACTGTCTTATGCAAATGACAAGTGCATGAAGTGTCAAACAATGAAACAATTGTGCAAAGAATTCTTTCAAAAAAAAAAAAACCAACAAGTTTTAGCCTTTAAATAAATCAAATAACATCGGTTTCTTGGACTGAACAATTTTCACTTGTAGGACAGGCACAAAGTTCGCTTATGGCAAAAATGACCCGCAGCCCACTCTCCCTCCTCCCGCCCACAGCTGGTGAGGGGTTCGCTGGAGGCTGGCGTGCAGACGACGTGAATCTGGAAGCTGTGTCCTCTCAGCCCCAAGTCAGCGGCAACTGCCTTCCCCCGGGGTTGCAAAGACGACCAAGTCCTGTCCATGCTTGGATGGGCGCCTGACCCAGACTGGGCTAGGGCTGTTCTATGCCCTGTCACTCCACCCACCACCACCATTAAATAACACCATCCTACCTCCGAAAATAAAATTAAATCTATATTTATATAACACCCCACCCTCCCCAGCCCCACCCCCCTCCCGCAGTTCCCGTGGTCTATGTTACAGACAAGAGATAGCAGGAGCTCGCTGGTCATGGGCGAACATCTCATGGGGCGCGACAGCACCCCGCGCCAAACTCCTCTCCGGGGACCAGAGGCGGGGGGTGAGGGGGGTAAGACGGGGTAAGAGGGGGGAAGTCAGAACCTACACACAGCCACACACTCTGAAGAGGCTTGGCTCTTCAGAAAAGGGTGCTCAGGGGACCCTTGGCACTCAGTGGGGCGCCTGGGCCTGTGCAACACAGCCGGACGCACACAGACACTGGAAAGGGGGCGCCCGGTGCCTCCCACGCCGATTCCCAGCGCCAGAGCCACAGCCGCCAGGCCATGGCTGCCGGGCGGAAAGGCAGACTTCAGGCAGTCCGGTGGGTTCCTTGGGAAGACGGGCCCGGGAGGCGGGGCCACGCCGGCAGGGCAGGCGGGTGGGCGCGGTCCTCATAGCACCTTGCAGCAGTTGATGCAGCCGTTCTGGGAGCCGTAACGCTTCTGCAGCGCGGCGCGCGTGGCTGTCTCGAAGACCTCGCGCACGCCCTCCTTGGTCTTGGCCGAGCACTCGAGGTAGTCGTAGGCTTGGATACGCATGGCCATGGCGCGGCCGTCATCAGTGCGCACGGGTTCCTGCTTCATGCGGGCCAGCTCTGTGCGGACGTGCTCGTCACTGCGCAGGTCTTTCTTGTTGGCCACCAGGATGATGGGCACGTTGGGGCAGAAGTGCTTCACCTCGGGCACCCACTTCTCGGGGATGTTCTCCAGCGAATCCGGACTGTCTACCGAGAAGCACATGAGAATCACGTCGGTGTCCGGATAGGAGAGCGGCCGCAGGCGGTCGTAGTCCTCCTGACCCGCCGTATCCCACAGCGCCAGCTCCACCTGCTTGCCGTCCACCTCGATATCGGCCACATAGTTCTCGAAGACAGTGGGCACGTATACCTCGGGGAACTCGTCCTTACTAAACACGATCAGCAGGCACGTCTTGCCGCACGCGCCATCGCCCACCACCACCAGCTTCTTGCGGATGGCCGCCATGAGCGCGCCGGGCCCGGGCAGCAGGAGGGGGCCGGCGAACGCCTCGCTGCCGTCCCGCTCGCCGCTCACTGCTCACCTCGGCCTGCGCGCTGGGGGCAAGGGTCGCTAGCTGCACCCAGACCCCGCGGTGGCGCGTCCTCTCTGTGAGCTTCGGCTGCCGCGGCGGGGGCGGTGGGGGCGCGGGGGCATAGGGCGCACCGTGCGTCTCTGCTCTGCTCCCGGGCGGTGGCCGCTCTTCTCGCCCCAGACCCCGGGTCGGCGCCTTTGTGCGGAAACCGTAGCTCAAGCAGGGACCAGGCCTAGCTTCCTACCGGGCCTCTCTAGGCCTTGCCAGGAGGGTTGAAAAGCTCAAGACTCCGGCCAGACTGCGGTGGCAGACGAAGGCTGCGGCCCTAGCGCCCGCTATTTAAAGAGTTCGGCCACTTTCTTAATATAGCCGCCCAATGGGAAGCGAGCCGACTGAGCTCATCGCTGCGGATCTCGGCTCTGATTGGCCGTTTGCTGCAGCCCAGAGGCGGGGCCGGACGAACTTGATTGACGGCCCAGGCCGCCGGGCTGGGAGAGGCGGTGACTAAGGAGTCTGCGTTCGGGCTGGCGCTGCGGCGCAGTGGGGGCACCAGGGTTCGCTTCTTAACCGCAGCTTTATGCGCTGTGCAGGAGCTCTGGAACTGGCTGCCTGGAGTCGGCGGGGCCTGGGAGAGAGGTACTCAGAAAGGCGGCACTTTGTGGGGTGTAGACGACTTCCTCCCACTCAAAATGCCCCTCTTCCTTGCAAACTCCCAGCGGGTGGGCAGACCCCTGGGAGACCGGGCGGCTTCTTTAACGCGGTTTTGTTTTTAAATAAACAAGACACACACACATTTGTTTCCTAGCAAGGTTTTTGATTTTTGTTTTTTCCTTTTAAAAGCGGCCCCTCCTTGATCTAGTCGGCCACCCTGTCCCCCTCACCCGGTTATTCCCTGGGGCAGCCCTAGGTTTGGACCTATTGGTCCCGGAGCCTCTGGGAGCTGGCTGGACCAGAGCAAAGCCTCGCGGTTCCTCCAAGTCCCACCACCTACCCCCTTCCCTCCCCCAGCCTGGGTCTCTAGATGAAAATTAGGGAAAAGAGAAACAGTGAAAAGGGAAGGATGAAGCTGGTTGCAGAACTTTGTGTCCACTTGGAGGAAGTTACGAAACAGAAAGAAAAAAGAAAAAAAAAAAAGACAGCCCGGGCCCTGGTTTGCATTACTTCGGAATCTGGTCGTCTGAAGATCGTACAATAAAATTTAACCACCCCACACCTCCTTAGGCAACAAGAGGCTGGAGGAAGAAACTAGAAGGTGTAGAAGGTGAGGACACAGCAAATTAGTCCTGGTGGCGCCTTTAATGCGGGGTCTCTAGTCTCCTGTCACACACCCACAATTAATCCATCCCTCCCACAGATACTGCAGGAGATGACACCTATGTCGGATCAGAAAGAACTAAGTTGAGGGATTTCAAAGGACAGAACAGGTAGGAAGTGGGGAGGGGAAGCAGCGCTGGCCTTCCAGGTAGGAGGAACAGCATGAGCCAAAGCAGAGGTGTGAAAAGTAGAACAAACTCTAGGAACAGGGACTAGCTTAGTGTGGCTGCACTTGATGGAGAAAGTTGAAACTCGGGTTGGAGCCCATGGCGGAGGGCTAGAGCACCGACTGAGCAGGTCGGTCTGCATCAATTTAGAGGCAGGGTGATGCCTATCGGTTTTTCAGCTGAGACCCACCACGTCAGGTTGTTGCTTCCCATTTCTGCCTCCCTCTCTAACACTGAAGCTGTTGGAAAGCCAGGAGTCTTTCTTATCTCAGCTCCTTGAAGATCTGGCACAATGCCTCACACTGCAAGAATCTGTAAATGACTAGAGAATTCACCTACATGTTCAAAAACTCAGTTGAAACTTTCTGGGGGGTCTCCTACCTCAAACTCCAGACCCCACTTTAACAACCACCCAAACAAACCCATGCAACCAGCTGCAACTGGGCCCTGATGTTTTCACCTGTGATTCATAAATTGAGATCTAGGTCTCTGTATGGACACCACAGATAGAAAATCAGGTCAAATAAGACAGTATGCCTCTAACCCCCAGAGCCCATCCTATAGAGAACAACACATTCAGAGCACCACACTGCTTCCTTCACAGTGGATTAGCCTCGCACAATGGCCAGCTTTTTTGTTTCGTTTTGCTTTTGTTTTTCAGATCTAAGGGACTGAACTGTCAACAAGTAAATAATTTTTCCACAGTGGGATCCCATGGGAGAAAGTAAGTTATTTTGGCCATTGGTTTCGTTTATCGAAGAAAAACAGTTTGTCCACCCAGCGCTAGCTGAGCCAAACACCCGAGAACTGCAGTGAAGAAAGACTGGCTATTTTATTATGAACGGCGCCACCCAGGAGAATGGGAAGCTAATGCTAAAAAAAAAAAAAAAAAAAAGCCCGATCCCCGATGGCATGTAGCTTACAGATTGATTATGTAGGACGAAATCATAAGACACTGTGGGTTAGGGGTTTTCGAGGTCATGCTGGGAGCTGATTGGTTAGAAGTGAGGTAAGGATAACAAATCATTTCTTCAGGTCTTGAGGACGGTTCTGAAATCCATTAAATCATCCATCCCTCTGTCTGGTTTCATGGAAAAATAACCAGGGAGCTTTTCCACCTTAGGGCTCGGGAGCTGAAACATAACTTAGGTCAAGATGTTATCTTTAGCCTGCCGGAGGTCCAGAACTGTGGCCATTAGGTTCAGCTACTGTCTTCTGCTGCCTGGTGGGTTGCTGATGGCCCAGGGGAAAGACTAGGTCTCTGCAGGGCATATGTATAGAGAGACTGCACTACGATTTCCAGAGCCAGGATTCAAAGCTAAAAGTAATCAAAGTCACGAAGACCCTCAGTTTCATTAGGACTCTAATCTGGAAATGTTCGCTTGTCTTCTGCCTCGTTTTTTTTTTTTTTTTCTTTCTTTATTTTTGTTGGCCTATTAGAAAACTCTTATCTGAATTTTTCTTTTTTTTAGTCAAAACCTTTTATAGATGTATTATTAACACTGCTTTCCTTGGTTTTAACATCAGTTGGAAATCTTGGCCATGTTTTTAAGCTTCAGATATTTTAAGAAGCCAAACAATTAAAAGTTTGTGCCGTGTATTTTTTTTAAAAACTGAAATACAAAGAATCAGGAAGAATGATTTAGTTCACATGTTTTCTGATTCTCAGACATTCATATGAGGTGTTCCAAGCTTGAGTTTCTGTATCAAAATAATTTCTAAAAATATTCAGTAAATATGCCAAAGTAAACAAACGGAAAAATCTGTGTTCTGCAGCAACTTCTTTCCATGGTATTCTCTCTCTCTCTCTTTTTTTTTTTTGTCCAGGATACTTTTGTCTGACGCAGGTTCTGAGGAGACTGGCTACTTCAAAGATTGCCCCATGCACAGGATAAACTTTTCCAAACTAGGTGATGTGCCAGTCTTCTCCCTTCCTGGTACACTCCCACTGAAAAGCAAGGATAAAACTGATCGTCTATGAGAACAAATCATTTTAATAATTAACTTTATCAGCACAGATTCATTGTATGACAGATACCCACACCAGTGAGAGAAGGAGGCTATCCTTCAGACAAAAGAAAGATATTAATCTGTCTCCAATCTTCATCTTAATTTATTTGGTCTTTGTTTTTTTTTTCCCACTGTCCCCTACAGATGGGTAAATCTCCCCTCGACTCCTCCCAGAGAAAACTGGTGACTGGAATGTTCATTAGATTTTAGCGCCACCTTGTGGCAATCGTTACATGTTTTTTTTCTTTAAATAAAGTACATACATATGATTATTAAAAAACCTTATCTAACTAAAAAGCATGCATTTTTATGACTATTTTTATTTTGAGATATTTCATAGAATGTAAAACTCTAAGGGATGTTTTCTAAAATTCTTTAGAAATTCTTCACATATATATTTATACACATTTAACTTTACAGGCACTTAAAAAAATTAATTCCTAGTTAAATAGTAATTTATAAGAGAGAGTAGAAGAAATAGATAAAGGCTATAAATAATTTAGATAAAATGGACTTTATTGTTCTTTAATTATAATGTACATAAATGGAAAACAACTTCAATCATGAAAATCTGCTTTTTTTCAGTTTGAAAAGCGCCACTATTGGATGTTCTGGTACAATTATTAATTAAGAAGTAATAATAATTCACTTACAAATAAGCATTTACTGAGAGCCATTCCTTCCAGCCAATTGTTGTTGTTGTGTTTTTTCTAATTTAGGGAAGGAGTAGTTTAAAGACTCCAGGAAAGTTTTCAACTCCCATCTCAATGCAACAGATTTTAAAAAGGGACAGGCTCTTCCAGAACCAACCATGTTATTCTCACGGGGAAACCGACATGGTCCCACCTG
The DNA here is from genome assembly GCA_007922815.1 of Macrotus californicus. NCBI lineage: Eukaryota > Metazoa > Chordata > Mammalia > Chiroptera > Phyllostomidae > Macrotus > Macrotus californicus. The sequence goes on from VMDR010001689.1 coordinate 66,196, forward strand.
CTTTGCTCGGGTCCCACAAGTTACATAATCAAGCAATCAATCTGCTCTCCAGGGTCTCCCGCTGTGAGCAACAGCAAGTAAAACATCCCTCACCTGCCCTGAGATGGTGGCACATGTAGCCCAGGCCTACGAGATGACTGGGTTCCCAAGAGAGGCACCATAGCCAGACGGTTAAACTTCAGAACGTGGGCCCTGAACCCTGATCAGACCCCCTACCTGCCCGGGGAGCGGGCAGTGGGCAACGGGGCAGCTCCCCATGGCTCTCAAACAGTAGCAACCAGCCCCAGGCAGCTGTTGAGCATTTGAAATGCTGCTGGTGCCACTGTAGAATTAAGTTTGTTATGTAATCTGATTTCAATTAATTTAACTCTGGATTTAAAAGCTGATGTGCAGGGTGGGGGGAATGGGGAGATGTCAGCCAAAGAGTATGATCTTCCAGGTGTAAGATGAATGAGTTCTGAGGATCTAACGCACAGTATGGGGATTGTAGTTAATAACACTGTGTTGTATGCTTGACGGTTGCTAAGAAAATACATCTTAAATGTTTTCATCACAAAAAAGAAACCATAATTATGTGGTGTGATGAAGATGTTAGCTATGGTGGTGATCATTTTGCAATATACAGAAGTTCTCAAATCAGCACAGGGTACACCCTGAACTGATACAATGTCACATATCAATTGTGTCTCAATACAGCCTGGAAAAAAGAGTTAAGTGAATACTGATATGGATCGCTAAAATATACGTAAAAAATAATACTCGATTCAGTTATGGGGCAATTTTTACATATGTTTGAAACAACGTGGGTATATGAATCTGCTTTTTCCTCCTGGAAAGTTTATGAAATCTAAACACAGATTGATTGATAGGCCTGAAGCGTTTACTCTGAAAAAAAATGAGTGTGTTCAAAGCAGGCCCGAAAAAGTAACTAAATAAATTAATAAATGCAGATTGAGTATTTTCTATCCAAATTTAGCATCCAAACTGAGATGTGCTGTAACTATAAAATAAATGCTAGAATCTGAAAATTTAAATGGAAAAACATGTTTAAAAGTTCACGAAAATTGTATATATTAATTACAGGTTGACCTGATAATATTTTGAGTATAGTGGAAATGTATTTAAATAACTGAGATTTAATAGATTGGATATATTTGGGTGGATAACTCAAGTTAATTTAATGTTATTATGGTTTTTTATGTGACAACCAGAACATTTTTAATTACACATGTAGTTCATGTTATTTCTGTTGGGTAGCACTGCTCAAAAATGTCTGCAAGTTCATGTGGCTCACTAGCTACTCCCTCAGTCAGCATCCTCTTGGGAGTCATCTTTATATAAGCCCCCTGGAACTGTTACCCTAAAACAACCAGTCAGTCAGGGCACCAGGGAGTCTCCCCCATTGGTCAATTGACGACAGGGGGCTGTTCTTACTACACTGAGCTAGTGAAAATCTAGCAAGATAATTGGATAGAACAAAATCCCTCCTCTGCCGGTACCAATTGGGGGTGGGACCAGGTGAAGGTAGGCACATGTGCCATAGAAGTTGAAATGGTGCTAGTAGAGGTTCTGGACCACAGAGGGCTGTCAGTCTAGCCTGAGAAAAGAAGGCATTGATTGGGAGATAGACCCACCCTAAGTGCATGAAAGTTTGGGAAGTTGATTGGTCGTTTTGAGAGAACACCTCGTCAATTTCCCGCCCATACTAATATAATCCCAGGGGAACAAAGAAGCTGGCTCCAGTGTGACCCACGCTCACAAGGTGCACTCACCTGTTCTCTTTATGGGCCACGTGGCCTTAACAGCCCGCTGTTAAGGGCACGTGGCCAATGACCTCCAGGAGGGAGCCTTTTGCTCTCTCTTACCCACCTGGTGATGCACTCGCTGGTGGGTCCAAGTGTGCTCTTCCAGGAGCACGTGACCATGCAGCCCTAGCAGTCACATGGTCCACGGCCACGTGGGCTCCATATGCAGGCTCCAGGAGGGAGCCTGAACTGGGCAGTAGCTGGGAGCAAGCAAAGCTACCTGGATGGGGAGTAAGACCACTTAGTAGACACCTTCGGGCTTCAAAAGACTGTACTTTAAAGGAGCAGGAACTCAAGATACTGGCTTTTGTCTTGGCCTTGCTGAAGGTGGTTGGACTTTTTCCACGGCAGAAAGAGGCAAGGGGCTTTGAGACGGGAGTCGCCATTTTCCCAGATCATGCAGCACCTGAATAAAACCTCTTTCATTTTGCACCAGCATCCGCCTCCCAAGTTTGGCTTCTGTGGCAACAGGCAGCCAAAGCTCCATTTTCTGTTCGATTACAGAACCTTCATCTTCCTACTGGTATGATTTCCTTTCTTGTCCTAAACTCAGTGCTGGGTTCACAGGGGTGCAGACTCAGATGCACACTGTGCTTGGGACAATCTGGAGCCTCCTCGGCCCCCTTTCCATCACTGCTTTTCAGACCAAGCACCTCCAGAGCTTTGCATCTGTCCCCCTGTGCGGCAGCCCCCTCCCTAGCATGCCCACCTCTCATCCCAACATCAGGGGGTGCTTTTTTAATTTTCTTTTTCAATTACAGTTGACATCAATATTATTTTATATGAGTTCCAGATGTACAGCATAGTGGTTAGACATTTGCATACTTTACAAATAGGCTTTCTTGAATAGGAGAAGCTGTCCAGGCCTTGTTGCATGGTGGTTTACTTTCCTTCCGTAAAAAGAGAATCAAAATCTAAAACTCGTCCAATTTTGATAGAAAAGTGGGGCTTGTCGATTCTTTTCTGGAACTCTCCCATCAACCCCAATCTTCTCAATTCAGTTCAGTAAAGAGGGACTTACAGAGTGAGGAAGGGGAGGTACAGGTACGAAAGATAAGGTAGGGTCATTATCGAGGGATCAGTTCGTTAGCTACATAAATGTCTAATCACTATGCTGTACACCTAAAACTAATATAATATTGAACGTCAACCGTAAAAGTGAAAACTTTCCTAAAATTTAAAAATAAAACAAGATAAGTAAGGCTTAGGACCAGCATATATGGACACGCACACACATGCACACGCGCCTGCGGGACATGTTGTCACTCATAGGTAAATGAAGCGTGGAGCTGACTTCACACAGGAGGTCCCACTTGAGCAGGGCCTTGGATAACAAGTAGGATCTCTCCAGAAGAAAGAGATGCTCATCTGCACCAGCTAGAACATTTACTGTGTGGATTTTTGTCAGGAGCCACCGGAGGGGAAAGGAGAAGTAGCAACCAGCAGAAGCAGAGAAATGTTCCTCCTTCCACGCCAGTTCTGCCTGATGACAGCAGTGCGGTGAGGTCTGTCTGGCCCGGGGAGTGGGCAGGCCGAGACAGGGGAGGAAGGGCTCGAGAGCTTGCGATTGCGTACCTGCAGCTGTTACAACATTCGCCCCAGCAAGTGCTTGCTGCTTCTGTGGCCAATGCAGAAGTTGTGCATGTATTTGTCAATTTAGCCAAAACTACAGGCATGTGGTGTGTTGATGCAGTAAGCAGGAGAGACAGAGCCTCGCTCGTTCCAGGACCCTGGGGACCTGCGTTTTAGGTTTTCCGGTTCCTAGCTGTACAGCCTTGGGCAAACCCTTCTTCCTAGGGCTCAGTTTCCCCACCTGTAAAATGAAAGGGAGAACTCAGCGGTTAGAAACTGAAATGCCCACAGAGGCCTCACAGGTAACCTAACTCTAAGACATTAGGCAGCAGGGGGACCTGCGGGGAAGCAGAGAACATGCTGCAGCTCAGCCAGAGAAGTTCAGAATTTCCGAAGCACGGTGCTGTCCAGAGAAGGCACCGGCAGGGCAGGCTGCTTGTGGCCCCCAGGACTGGTTCGGGGTCCCTGACTAGATGGATTTCGTGTTTAACAAACCAAGGGGGCTCATCTGCAGGAAATGAGTTAATTTTTTTATAAAGTGGGGAAAAAAACTTTTCTCGAACAAATATTCTTTTTAATTTTATTATTCAAGATTTTTTACTTGAGCTGGTTGCGCTGAGGTCCAAAAGATGAAATATCCCAAAGGAAGGATGGAACCTAGGGAATCGTGGTCCTAAGTAAGAATAAGTTATTCTCTCAGCTGAGAGGGGGCTGGCGTTCACTGGGGTGAAGGATGCTACCTCCTTAGGTCAACCCAGAGGGCAACAACACCAAGTCGTTTTCTCTTCCCTTTCTCAGTCTTGAAAGCAAAGCAAATGATCTAATCAAAGCATTTATTCAAAGATGAGTCACCTCTTCTGTTCTCTTATGACGTCATAATTTTGCAATAGGAGAGGAGTTAGGTTCGCGATGGTTTCCACACTCCAATGTGTTACCGCCAAAGACGTGTCTATGGCTATTTATAGGACAAGGAGGAGTCTGTATTAGGAGCCACTGCTCAGAACCAGGGCATCTGGGGAGCAGGAAACTTTCATGGGGAGACTATGACAGATACACTTCACCCCACCATCCTGGGCCTCTGCTTCTGCTCCTGCCGCACAGGTCAGTGGTACACGGCTCAGCTAAAGAAACTCTTCTCAAGGCTCCTCAGTCAGAAGGGAGAACACGGAAACTCTCTTCTGAAGAACTCTGGAATGTGGCACTGTGCAACTTCTGCTCAGCTCAGTCACCGTAAGAAGTTGCTGCGTGTGTACCTTGGAAACCTCGGTGCTCTGCCTAGCAAGTTTACTCATTCGTTGGTTCCGCTGACGTGCCAGCTGGCCCCTGTGCACCAGGACTTCAGTAGAGCCTAGCTGCCATGCTTTAAGGAATCAGGGACTCGGTATGCTTGGCCTCAAGCAGCCATTAAACTGCCTACATCTAAATGAGGTGGGGAAAGGTCTTGAACTTCACAGATTTGAAGGACATGATGACAACCACTCTTGTCATTCAGTCATTCATGAGGCAAACATGCCGTGTGCCAGCAGTAGGCTGCAGGCAGAAATTACAAGGAGTCCCTGTCCTCAGAGGAGCCCCATCTCACAGGTATAAACGGCAATACAGTATAATGGTCATAACAATTCAACTGACTGTTTCAGTTGAGTGTGGTCAGTGCAATGATGGGTAGGCAGAGGGGAGGGGCCTGAGGAGGTCAGAGAAGGTTTGAACTGAGTGGCATATGGTGACCTTCATCAAACTGCATGCCCCCCTCCACATATTCATCTCCTGTGTGAACCCCTCCCATGATGAGTCCGAGTTTGGCTTTGTGCAAGCTGCAGCTTGCCCTCATGGAATGCTTCTCCATGGAACCTGGCTGCCATGCTTTAAGGAAATGCAATCAGCCATATGAGTAGGGCAATGGTGAGATCACCCCTGAGACCTGCCCACGGCCCTGGTAAAGCACAGTTGGGTCAAGGAGTCCTCCCAAAACCATTGACTCCATCCATAATCATTTCTTGAGCCCACACTGGGAAAACAGCACCCCCTGGAGGCAACTTCACTCCTTTCCCTCTAAAACTCTGACTTAAAGCTCTGTTGTCATGAAATGAAACTAAGCACGCCATGGACTTCCTTATGTTGTGTGACTCTACCCCAAGTGCAGAAGGGTTGGCAGCAAGGCAGGGTTGAAGAAATTAGACTTTTATATTCTTTAATCTCCTAATGATTGAAGCACAAGGAAAATATAGAGAATAACATCAGCCACCCAGCTTTGCCAGTCTTTGAATTTCTCATATTTATTTCAAATCATCTTGGTACAGATGAAACTCCTGTGTACCCCTCCCCAATCCTTGTCCTCACCCTCCCTCCCTTCAATATGCTGTTTATTATCCCCGTGTGCACATTTATACATTTACTGTATATGAATGTATCATGAAGAGTATATGGTGGTGTTTTGCATGTCTCAAATTTTTACACCAATCATGTACTTCACACATCCTCTACCGCTTGCTGTTTTTACTCAACAATGTTTTCTGAGGGTTAGCTCTGTTAATGTAGTTCTCCTTCCCTCATTTTACCTGTTTAGTGTTCCACTCTGTGAATACCTATCCATTCTCCTGTTGTTGGGCACTTGGGTTATTTCCATGTTTTTCTGATACAAGCAGTACTGCAAGGGTTAATGCTGTGACTGGCTGGACCAGCATTCATACGCGGGAGACTTTCTGGGAGACATGCCTGTGTCAGAGGAGGCAACTTTAAATATGACAGAAATCCTGGGTTGCATTTCAAGTTTAGAAACTGTAGCCGAGGGCATATGAGATGTGCCCCTATTTTTCCCCTTGGGAGTCCCATGACCTAGATGAGTGAATGTGGCCACCTTTCCGGGAATGCGGTCCCTGACAACACCCTTACACCCAGACTCAGCTGAAGTCATACATATAGACCCTGCCGTGAATTGCTTCTCTGGTCTGTTTTCTCTTTTGGATTTACAGTTGGAAATAGCAGCATTCTGGAGTGTTCCAGTGATTCATACTGAGCGTGACAGTGAGAAAGTCAGGACGTAGGGCATGGCTGTTTAGAGAAATGGGATTATTATGTGGAAATCAGGAGAAATGATGCTCTACTGAGCGGTTCCTGGGTCATAACCCACCCGGCCAGCAAAGATTTATTATTCTCCCAATTCTGTGGGTTCCTTTGTTGCTCTCTCCTGGGCTTCCTTACCCAGTTAGTTTCAGTTGGAAGACTGGCTGGGTGGAAAGGCCCAAGAGGGTCCTACTCACAGGTCTGGAACTTGGTGCTGGTTGTCAGCTGGGTCACCTTGAGTGTCTTCCACTTGGTCTGTCACCCTCCAAGAGGCTAACACAGCTTCCTTCTATGGTGGTGTTGGGGCAGCTTTCTAAGAAAGAGGAAGCAGATGCTATAAAAAAAACTCTTGCAAGCAAGGCCTGGAACTCACATAGCATCACTTTCTGCCCAGTTCCATTGACCAAAGTAAGTCATAAAACCAGCCCAGGTTTAAGTTGGTACTACTCCCTATTCTCAGAAGGAGCAGCAAAGTCATGGGACATTGCAAAGAAGCATGGGAGAGATTGCTTCAGCCATCTTTGAAAACCACCTCCCACGACGGAGCACTTGGGTCAGAGATAGAAATTTAACACTCTGAGGGGAGGGCAGTATAAGGAGACTAAATGGTAACGGAAAAAAATATCCCCCCTGCCACACACACACACACACACACACACACACACAAAAATAAAGTGATAAGTTAAGTTACATACAAAAAAAAAAAAAAAGAAAGAAAGACATTTAACACTCATCATTGAGATTTTAACTAGTCTTCCATGCAATTTCCAAAATAGGTCAAGATGATATCATTCTCCTGGCAAGAAAGAGGCTCATGGAGGGAGAGAGTTTTTAAATTATTGATGATTGCTGGTTCTTCTCTTCACCTGAAAGTCCAATAAGGATTCTATCTTTGACCTTTGTGAATTAGCTCTTTAAATGACTATGTTTTTAAACACCTGTGTGAACAATGCATTGTGCTAGCTGCTGAAGATACAGCAGTGAACTAAAGATATATGGTTCCTCTGCTCTTGGAGCTTTCAGTCTCTGGAAAGGAAAGAGGCACGAAACAATGAATTATACAGTTGAAGATCTAATTACAATGGTATAAGGGCCACAGGAGAAGAAAGGCATGCAGAGAGAACGCGTAAGTGAGGGCCCTGACTGGGTGTCAGTGTTAAGGAAAACTTCCTCGAAGAAGACACATGAGTTAATTTTTGAAGAAGAAATAGGCATTATACAGGCTAACACAGTGTGGGAGGTGGTTTAGAAATATTTCGAGCAGAAGAAACAGCAGGTACCAAGTTCCTAGAAAGGGAAGAAGCCTGCTGTCTGAGGAACTGAGAAATAAGAAAACAGAAGGAAGGGGGATGACCAAATGCAGCTACAGAACAGGCCGAAGCAGACCGTGCAGACCACGTAAAGGGCTTGGGTCTGACCTGCACTGGCGTTCTCATAAGACGAAGCAGAGATGCCAGGAGAGCGCAAACACAGGGGGAAAGCCATGTGACAACACAGCCAGAGGCCACCAGCTGCAAGCCAAGGAGAAAGTTCTCACCAGAAACCAGATGCACCAACAACTTGATCTTGGACCTCCAGCCTCCCATGCTATGAAAAAATGAGTTTCTATTGCTCAGGCCACCCAGTCTGTGGCATTTTGTTATGGAAGGCCCAGCTGACCAACACAGCATGTGAAACTGAGATTTATGCTCTTAAAAGATTACACTGCTTGTTATGCAGGGGTGAGCCCAAGGAACAAAAGTTGTTCCTTGGAGATATGGTAGGGGCCTATCACAGATGCCCGTGTCAGGTGTCCTGCATCAGACCGGTGGCAGTGAAGACATGGGGAATGGGGGCAGGACGGAGATGTGGGAGGCGAGGGCCATTCAGAGAGAGTTGCGAGGATGGAGGCCTGACTGGGGCGGGGGTGGGGTGGGGGGGTTGAGGGTACTGGGAGGCAAGAAACTGAGGCAGCCGGGGCCGATTCTTTTAAGGAGTTTGGCTGTAAAGAGAAGAGAGAGATGGGCAACAGACAGAGGGAAGCGGAGCTGCGATTCAGAGTTTTCCTTTTCTTGTGTCTGAGAAAGTTTGCATTTTGTTTTCTTATAAGATAAAAGAGTGAAACATTTTTAAATGCTGCTGGAAAGGATGCCATATGAAGGAAGACATGCTTGAGGGAAGACAGAAGGGTCAGGTCCTGTCAGAGGAAGCACAGGTCCAAAGCCCAGGTGCTTCAGGAGACAGTGGATGGAATGGATGGGTGAGACTCATGTGTAAATGAAGAAGTGAAGGAATGAAAAGGAACTCTCATCTTGCTGCAAGCTGGGTTGTTGTTGAGAGCTGTTGTTTAGGGTTCGCGTGTAACCAAGGAGACCTAGCCATAAAGCCAACTAGGCTTTTTCCTCTTTGGTCAGCAGGTCATTTCGGACCCTCCCTGGAGGGGGGGGCGGCACAGGTGCAGCTGTGGTGGGTGCTGTGGGGCCTCTTTTGGTCTCTGCGATGCACCCCTCCCATCTCACTCTGGACGGTGCTGGGCCCACTCAAGCTGATGATCTGGTCGTTCTGACAGCACCCAGTTCCTGGTGGGTAGCTCCCGCTGCACGGTCGCTCAGTGCCCTGTGCTCAGAGGCTCTGTCTGTCCTAGGGCCCAGACGTTTGCCAGAGGTGGTTTTTCAGAAGACATGCAGTTCTCTACCCCAGAAGGCATAACCTTGCTCCAGGACCCCAGGGGTCTGCACTGTGTTTCTTCCACTGGGACTGGCCACAAATTCTGTGTGGCATCTTATCCCACTGACACTGCCACCACCATAGAGTCAGGCAGATCACATAGCCCGAGGGACAGAGGTGCTGTGGCTGCAGCCAGGGCCTGCTGCAGGGCCCTTTCCTGTGGTCTAGTGCATGGCCGGCACAGCCTGGCCAGCCTTTCCTGGCCCTCTGGTGGCCACTGGAAGGGAGTCAACGTGTAATTTAACAAACTCCTGCCCGGTGCTCAAGTCCTTAGACGTTTGCTAAACACTTTATTTTTCTTCTTTTCTCTTTTTAAAGTTTAAAGTGAAAAAGAGTTTATTAGTGATGCATGCTGAATACTTTCTTACTCCATCCTTACGACTTCTTTGTGAAGCAAGACTTAACCTCCTTGTCTTGCAGATGAGGAAACTGAGGTCCAGAGGGGTTGACAGACTTGTTCAAAAATGCTCCACAGTGTGAGATAAAACAACAAAAGAACACTGGGTGCCTCGGGCTAGGCAATAAAGTATTTTAGAAACTGGGAGAGTGGAGTAGAGGGGAGTAGAACATGGTGGGCAGGGTGTGCTGTGACGGCTCATCTTATGTATCAGCTTGACTGGGCTAATGATGCCCAGACAGCAGACAGCCGGTATTATTTCTGGGTGTGCCTCTGAGGGTGTTTCCAGAAGAGATCTGTAGGCTGAGCAGAGCAGATCCCTTACCAATGCAGCATGATTCAATCTGCTGAGAGTCTACAGGGAACAGAAAGGTGGCGGGAGGGCCAATTTGCTCTCCCCTTGAGCTGAGACACCGTGCTTTCTGACCCTGGCACATCGGTGCTCCTGGTTCTCAGGCCTTTCCTGCCCATTACAGCAGCCGCTCGGGCCCTTCCACCTCCCTGGGCTTCAGCCTCTTTAAGGGTTCACGGGTAAAACATATGTGTAGTTACCCAAAAAAGCATTTGTTGTTTATCGGAAGTTCAAATTTCATGAGGTATCCTCTCTTTTATTTTAGTTCTTGCTAGATTTGGCAACCCTAGCTTCTTTCTTTGTGAATCGGGGTACCACCAACCCAAGTCATAGGCATGTGAGAAGGCATCAGGCAGGCTGCTGTCATCACACATGGCTTCTGGGCCAGGCCACGCAGAGAGGCAAACCTGGGCAGAAGGGAACACAGCCTTCTAACCCTGGATGGGCTGGGGTGTGAGTCAGCCCAAGGGAGGGTGGGAGATGTCATGGCCGAAGTGACCACAAAAGGATGTCTCCCTGACACCAGCAGTAAACAGGAAGTTTCCTCCCCCACCCCTGCTCTTCTTGCCACCCTTAAAAAGATTCTAAACTAGGATTCAGAACAGTAACTGGCGTTTGGCAATTCTAAACTGGATTACCAAGCTCCCAACCCAAAGGTGCCTCCAGTTTTACAGCCCCCAGGCCAGAGGAGACACCCACCCCCAGTTGCCTCCTGCTGCTGGGGCCCAGACCAGAAAGAGAACCCCAAATCCGGTTTGGCAAGAGGAAGAGCTTCCCTGCAAGGCAGCAAGGCACTCAGAAGTGGGCAAGGTGCTGGGTAGGTGGATTCCTGAGCCCCAGGCTCTGAGGTATCGACAGACAAGCACTGAGGGCAGTGTGCAGTGGGACACCGCCCCCCCCCCGCCAACAGGGCCCCATGGGAGCACAGGGGAAAATAGACACCTCTGACCCATGGGGAGCCACTGGCTGCTTCACCTGCCACTCACTGGCTGCTCGACAAGTCATGTAGCTGCTCCAAGCCTCAGTTTCCCTTCTGAGAAGTAACAGTGTGATACTGACCCTGTCTGCCTCTTTAGGCTAGTATGAAAGTCAATTTCCTGGAACAGGGTTTTGCAAACTCTAAGTTGCCATTTCAGTCACAAGAGTGAGAAACCAGACGTGAACCAGGTGAGGCTGACGAGGAATTTACTGGCTCAGCACATCAAGACCCAGGACAGAGAGAGAAGGTGCTTTCCTCTCTCATCCCTGCAGCTACCTGCCAACCTGTCCCTTTCTCTGTGGGTCTGGCTTCCCCCATTAGCCTGGAGCATCTGCCAGCTTCACCTGCCAAGAGAAGCTCCCTTCATCTATTAGCACCAGAGAAGGTTCTCAGTGGTCACACTTGGGTCACTTGTCCACCCATGGCTATGGGGTACTACGTTTTGCAGCCTTTTCTAGAACTACAAATTTGGAAAACTGGGAGGCTCAGTCCCCCAGAAGAAAAGAGGTCGTTTTCCTAGAGTGGGGTAATGTGATAGGCAGGTATCACAATGGAGGTATTGTTTGATGTTAGTATTATTATTACCACTGGCATCAGAAAAAATTGGCCACATTTTCCTAATTCCCATTATCCTTGGGCAAAAGAATGTCTAAGGACCTAGGCACTGAAATTCAGACTGCCTGAATTCAAATTCTGCTTCTACTGCTTTCTACCTGTGTGCCATTAGGCAAGTTGCTTAACCTCTCTGTGCCTCAGTTTATACGTCTGTAAAGACTACATGAGTTGATACATGTGCAGTGTGAAGAGTACTGCCTAATCCCCACCAGGTGTTCTGTGCATGCTAATCGTTGTTGTTGTCAGAGAAAAACCACAGGGCAGGGCCTGGGACCCTGTGTGAGAGCCAGCCTGAGCGGAGGTGTTGCTCTTCCCTCACCCCCCACCCAGCCTCCTCCCAGGGAGCACTCACAAGTTCAGGAGCTGCAGTTCAGCAAAGCCTTTCTGAGCTATGTGGTACGCCCTGAGAATTTCCCAAGTTGCTAGACAAAGTTTCTTTCCTCCAGAAGCTCACCATCCAGTGAGGGAGGCAGACACATAAAGAGCACGCTTTACTGCAAGCTGGTTCATGCTGGTTAGAAGTGGACCCAGGGTCCATGGGAAAGCTGGTTAGAAGTGGACCTGGGGTCCATGGGAAAGCTCGGCAGGACTGGGTCCAGAGGCAGCTGCCTGGAGGAAGCCGCCCCTGAGCTAAGACCCAGAGAGAGGACGGGGGAGAGTTTGCCAAGCTAGGAAAGGGCACTGTGCAAGCCAGTCCTCAAGCTACTGTGTCTCAGCTGCCGACCCACACTTCACTTGGCACTGCTGGAGCTCAGCAAGTTCCACGCGTCCCTTGTCAGCTGGTTCCTGGTAGGTTCTACCAAGGGGAGGCACCAGAAGCAGACCAACAGGCATTCTTGTTTGCTCGGGGTGTCCCGCCAGCTTCTCCCCAGCAAGATCCCATCTGCCTGGAAGCATCAGAGGACAATGGCAGCTAATTTCATCCTCAGAGGAGGGCGGTCACAAGAAAGCAATTGACAGAGCAGGAGCGGAAAGGCTGGGGACGGGGATGGGGGGACCCAGTAAACCAATGAGCAGTAGCATCAGAAAGGTTCCCAGGGGACAACAGGCAAGGTCAAGTGTTTAGATGGCCCTCGTGTCCCTCACTTGGTACCAGAAAGGGACAGCTGGGGGCAGGATCCAGCCCCATAGAGCCTGAGCCTAGGGGTATAAGACAGGGAAACAAAGCACCCAAACACCCCCTCAGCCTTCCACGCACTGATGGTTTGTTGGAACATGATTCAGGCTGGACCCAGGCCCAAGACTCTGAGTGTGGTGGGTAAGCAGAGGAGGTGGTGAGGGCACCCCAGACAGCAAGGGAGCTGGCTGTAGTCGGAGCACCGTGGGGCCAGCCTGGACCAAGCCCCACCCCCACATTAACAGGACTGTTCTTTAAGAGCTCCTCCGTGTGGCAGTCAGAAGTCTGCAGCCTGGGCATGAGTGTTGTGACCGTAGGCAGGAAGTGAGAGTATGCATGTGTGTGGCACGGTGGGGACAGTTTTAAAACAGGCCTGGTAGATTTCGATGTGGTTGGTCACTCCCTTGAACAGCTTATTTATGGCATCGAAACTTTACGTCTTCAGCTCTTCCAAGGCTCCTATCTCCACCGTTACTCCTATGTAAGCATCTCCAGCCTTGACGTGGTGTTTGAGCTCCCGACATGCAGGCTCACCTGATTATCTCCACAGGAAAGTCCCACAGCCTTTCCAACTGAACACAGTAAAATGCCCCGCTTTCTTCCAAACCTGCCCCTCTTCCCCTCTTCCCTATTTCCATGAACTGCAACACGTTCACCAAGTCACCCAGGCCCAACCCCTGAGAGCATGGCTGACATAGCCTCCTCACCCACAGCCAGGAAGCCAACCAGCCCTCCCATGCTGGGAGTCTCAGATCCATCTACACCCCTCAGACCTGCCCCTCGATCCCCAGTCCCCTGGACAGCCGCCCTCGCCCTAGGTTCCTTCAGCACAAAAAGCCACACGCACCCTCCAGGGCACAGCTCTCCACTCCAAAGCTGCAGCTGGACTCAAGCCTCAGGTCCTCCCTTGGGGGACCCAGTATCTGAGCCCAGTGGCCCTCACTTGATGCCCTTCATCCTCCTGGGCCCACCCAGTCAGGCCCCTCCTACTCCCACAACAGCCAGCAAGGGGGACGTCCCCAGTGTGGGAGCATGAAGCGGGTGGCACTGACTTTAGAAGGAACGGGTTGCCCATAGAGACGCGCTGGAATCTCTCCCTGTCTGAGGCTCACACTCCAGAGGCCATTCCCGGGGCCGTGATGATTAACAGTCGTGAGTGGCGCCAGGGTCGATGAGTCTCAGACAGAGACGGGGCTCCCACAGCAGGACCGCCACACAGAGGCAGCAAGTCAGGGCTGCCCAGCCTCCTCTGTCCTGCACACAGCCCCCAGGGCCTGTGGTCCACGCCTGTGCCCAGTGAGAAGTGAGAGTGAGGCTGGGTGCTCCTCTCTGCCAAGTGGCTCTTTCCACCCTGTTCTTGTCTCACCTTCTAAGTGCTTCTCTGCCTTTTCGTCTTTGACCAGATCCCCTGGCACTGGTGATAGGTTGATCCGATCGCCTCTCATGGGAACTAGCTCTAAAGATGCTGTTTACTCTTCCACTCAGTGCGGCTGTGAGAGCCACCTGGGCTGAAGGAGCAGTGCTCAGAGAAGACACGGAGGAGAGGGAGGGGGACAAAACGCCACAACAGCTGTGTCATGGCACTTTAGGAGCTGGTTAGAGTTATGCACAGTCAAGCTACAGAGAAGCCGGCCAGGCCACTTGCGAGAGGACAGAGCTGTCTGCAGCAAAGAGGGTGGAGCACACCTGTCCGGCCCTTTCGTCAACATTTTCAGTGGCTGGAGCAACTTCCAGGAGCAGCCGGAGATGCAGGGTGGCTGTCTGCAAGCATCTGGCCCAGCACTGGAAGCAGACAAAGAGAAAATAGAGCAGGAGCCCACTGAGCAGGAACAGGAAGACATAGAGGAGCTCCATCTAGGCATGGTCAAGGATGGGTGCCAGCACAGGTAGAGAGAAGCAAGGAGCATGATGGCAGGGACGATGGTGGGGACTGACAATGCACGGGGACCTGCACTGGCCAGAGACCCGGATGATGAAGAGGTGCATGGGAGGTGATATATGGTGCCCTGGGCTGTCCCTCCCACCTGCCTTCCTGCTGCTTCCACCTGCCACCAGCTCCTCCCCACCAGTCCCTGTCATGATCATGATACCTGCCTGGCCAGAGGAGCCATTTGCTGGGACACTTCCAGGGAGAGAAGCTTTGGGACCAGCCTGAGCCTCTGTATGCTCTGTGACCCCATCGTGCATGCGTGCCTCCTGCATTTGTCTCCTGTCATTCCCCCATGGGGTCCGCCAGAGGAGAAATGAGTCCCCAGCAAGCAGAATCGATGCCTTGTGATTCAGATATCCCTCACCCCACAGGAAACACAGAATTCTCCACCAGACATGACAGTGACCAACCCTTACCTTCTTCCTCTGAGTCTGGAAAGAGGCTGTGATCCAATGACCGTCCTCATACAACAGCTTAGGGTTGAAAGGTCCAATGATCACCCCCAAGTCTGCCTTGTAAGGGCAGGGAAGGCTCCTCTTCATCCACAAGCACAGGAGGCAGCTGCTGGTAGTTCCATAGACGACCCAGGCAAGGAAGCAGAAAGGCAGACTTGAGCCACTCACCACCAGGCCCTCCCACCTGCTGGCCTACGAGGTGCAAACCTGGGGCAGAGGTACAAACTCATCCAGGGCCTGGCAGCCTCCTCGAGCTCCCCTGATCCATACAGACAAGGACAGAAGGCAAGGCTGGGCCACTGAGGACAAGGATGCACTAGAGGGTCAATGTTGGCCCCTTCCCCTTCAGGCACAGAGGGGCACCACACAGTGCAGCCACCGCGTGGCTCCCTGACCACCCCGGGCTGAGCAGAGGACGACAACATCCAAAGGGAGGGAGGAGTGCCTGTGTTTCCCAAAAGAGAGTCTGATGGGATCTCAAGGAGCCCCATGCTCTCCTCAGGGTCCAGGGCCCTCATAGCCGATACCCCCACCTTAGAGCTGGTGACAGGTGGGCACTGAGCACACAGTGCCCCTCTCTTGCTCTCCCAGTGTGGGTCACTGAGGGCTGAAAGACCTGATGAAAACTCTACCTACCTTGGAAGCAGGGTCCAGACCAGGCCACCTGCTGAAGCGGTCACCACCATAGATAGAGGGTCCTAGTTGAGACGAAGTGAATTCTTAGTGTCCTCACACTGCACTGGGACATTCTTAGTCATGCTCCCCAATCTCAGGCTCACGACTCCCTGTGGCCACCATGGATCTGATTTCATTCTCACCACAGAATGATTTATCGTTTCTCACGGGAAAAAGATGAGAAAAGCCGTGTCTGTCACGTAATGTTCTGAAGACAGTCACATGGAGCCCTGCATCTCCTGTCCCAGAAGATCCATTAAGCTTATGCCAACCAAAGAAGAGACACGTGATGCCTGAAAGATTACTGAGAACTCCCTCTGCACCCAGACAGCTTGCTTGCGTCTTGGTTTAAGGATCTGCCCGTTACACCAGCTTCAAATCAAGCTCTCACATGACAACTGGACAGCACAGGAGCCCACCATCTCTGCCCCAGAGGTGGGGAGGGCCGTGGGCACTTGGACCAGTTTGCCTTGCTGTGGCCTCAGCACCCAGCTGACCTACAGTCACCCAACAAATGTACTGAGCAGGCATTCAATAAAAATTGAGGAATGCATGAAAACTAGGTGAGATCAGCATATAGACTGCTCTCTCCCAGGCCACAGCCCCTAGCCCTGGACTTCATTCTGGAGTAAGGGGCACATGGAGGGAAGGGGCCTCCCTGGGGACCCACAGAACTTTACCCAACATTCCCCTGGAGAGACATCTTTAGACTACAAAGTAGGAACACACTTCAAAGTCGGAGAAGCATGTCCGTGGCACCCCCCCCACCTTCCTCCCGTTGTCTTCTGGCTTACCTTGAGTTATCACGGCAGGCAAGCACTGCCGAGCCCAGAACCTTTCCCTCGGAACCAAACAGCACACCAGAGCGTGTTACTGACACAATGTGACATGAAACACAACCAGAGGAGGTCATTCTTTACCAGGGCGCAGGGGGGTCTCATCTCATCTGGACAGCACAGAGCTGTCCCTGTGGGGGCTGCCCAGTTACAGGCTGACCTCTCCCCCATCCAGCAGATAGGACCCTGCCCCATAGAAGCAGCTCCCTCTGAGTAGCATCTCCCATTCTTCAGTATAATATAAGAAGTAACTTCCAGAGCTTTCTGCCAGGGGTGAGGTGTGCCCACAGAAAACTTGGGAGGGGGCAGGGGAGAAGGACACGGGGCCTGAGGATGAAATAGTATCTCAGGGCCTGTCCTCGCACCCCACTCATCTTCACTTGAGACACGAACACCCTGTTCTTTCTGGTCTCTGGACTCAGGTTCCTACTGCTTCTGTACGGCTGCTTTGCCCCAGCACTCCTCAGTCCTTCTCTTCCAGGAAGCCCACTAGACTGCTCTGCCTCACAGGGGCCTCCCTGTTCTGAGCTCCAGCAGCAAGTGGAGGCAGAGCCCCAACAAAGCACATCTCCTCCATCGCATCCAAGCCTCTGTGCTGCCCCCTCCTATCCTAAAGACAGGGCCAGATAGGGTGGCCAATTTGTCCCAGTTTTCCTGAGACTTTCCAGTGTTGGCACTAAAAGTCCAGCATCCCTGGGGGCCCCTCAGTCCTGACCAGCCAGGATGGTAGGTCACCGGACCTGGCAGGTCACATGGAAACTTGTGAAAGTGACACAAATAAGATGACAATAAATTCTCATAGGAGATGGGACCTCTCATCTCCCTTCTAGTTCTAAACCCTGAGACTGAGGGCAAAAAAGTGGCCCCATAGCTACTAGTTCCTCATGATCCCAGTCCTGAAAATGGGGCTCTGCCCAGTCCCAGGAGGCAGAGTCCTAGGTTCCCCCACTTGTGGGCCTCCTAGTAGGGTGCCCTTAGCTGGTGAACACCCACCACACATGACCCAGCCCCACTCCGAGTCAGAGGGAAGGGACCTGGAGCGCTTCTGAACGTGACTCATCTAGAGCAACCTGCCCACCAGCAAATGAGCTGTGATAGCTACGGAGCCCTACAGGTGTGCCACGGGCAGGTTTCTGGCAAAGACACCACAAGGACAGAGAGATTTCTGGTTTCATTCTCAAGAACCTTAATTTTTCACTCGAATCCCAGGCAGGTGGGCATAAGGCTGGCCCTGGTCTGGCACAGGCTCTGCAGTTTCTCAACAAAACGCGTCAGACAAAGATCTGCCTGTCGTGTGCTTCCAAGGGCAGAGCTAGAGCCAGGAGCTCACGTGTCCAGCATTCAGAGGGAAGGCTTCATTTCTGCTTCGAAACCAAGTTTGTCAAAAGTGCACCGTAAACAGCTGGGATCAGCAAACTAGGTCCCATGGACCAAAGCCCGTCTGCTGCTTGCTTTCGTAAATAAACGTTATTGGGGTGCAGCCACGCTCACTTATTTTGTTTACTTTCAGCTGTTTTCATGCTACAAGAGTCGAGTGGTCCCGACAGAGATCGTAGATGTTGCAAAGCCTGAACTACTGAAGTCTCTGACCTCGTAGGAAAAGCTCACTGATCCCCGCTCGGTGGCATGGAATCTTCTCACTCATCTTTGGGCCCCTTGCTCTTTCCCTGGACCAGCTCTGAGCCCTGGGCCTGGATGGATTCAGAAAGAGAGGGGTCTAGCTCGTGTGAAAAGAATGAGCCAGGGCCCCGCTGTGGGGTCCCCACCCCACCCCAGAGCCAGCCTGAGCACCCACTAGTCATTCACCTGAAATCACAACTGTTTGCAGCCCTCAGAGCCCTAGCCACCGTCTACAGTGACTGTATCATTTGAGACCCCAAAGCCCTGTGAGGTTATTATGATCCCTTTTCATAGGCAAAGAACTGAGGCCCAGGGAACTACATGCAAGAATAAAAAGTAGGTCCCAGGACTCCTGTCTCTCTCTGCTCTTGGACTTCAGGCTCCAATCTCTTCTCACAACATCTCCCAAATCCGCCTCCAGGGAGTCCTTGCTCAGAGCTGAGCCAAAGCCCTTAAGCCAACCCAGAGGCCAGAGAGGAAAAGACTGGCAGTTCTCATCCTGTAAGAATTTAAAACTCCTGCAGGGGAACAAGAAAACAAATAGCTTCCTAAGCAAATATATTTATAGCAAGAAGTTAATATCTCTAGCGACCAAAAAGTCCAAATGTCCCAAATGCTTCCCAAGGGGCACTGCAGACCCATCCCCCACCAGGGCAATGACTAGCCAGCCCCAGGTTCACAGTTGGATGAGCCAGGCAGGACTGGCGCCTTCTCCTGCCCCAAACCATACTGCTATGTCCTGTCATGGTCCCCATGCTTTGGCACGTCTGAAATAAGTGTCTACTACAATGCTCTAGAGAGAAGGAGCCAGGAGATACCAAACTGAATCATCAAGCACGGCCTCTTGCTACAGGAATGACCTCAAAATCACAATCACTTCTCCTTTCTAAACCTCAGTTTTCCCACGTGAAAAATGGGATGATGAGGCCTACCTTGCTGGGCAGCAAAATGAGACCACAGAGGAGATACCATGAAGTTCTCTGCTCACTAGAGAAGTTATTATTTATATAATTCCTTCAATTATAGTGGACAGTGGCTGGCATTCGATTCCCTTAAGCACAAGACGGGAACCCTAGTTTTCGGCCAATTTCCCATGGTCTTAGTTAGCTCAAGTGACAATAACTAAAGCCGCTGATGCTCAGAGACTCCGCCCCCCCCCCAAAGCAGTGTCCTGGACTCCCCTGTGGGTTCTCGAGCTCCTCCACCACATACCCGAGGCTGTTCCAGCCATCGAAGGACCACAGTCCCTGGTAGGAGGCTGTGACGATACTCCTGGTCTGCTGCGCCGTGTTGTGGAAGGCAGACAGAAGTGCTTCAGCGCCGCCATGCCACCCCCACGATGACCAGCAAGGAGGACACTTGGGCAACTGTGCACACGTGGTGGCCAGCCACCATCCAGCAGGACACAAGTGACAGCCACACTCTTGAGTGCTGCCTGGGCAGTGAGGAGCAGCCGGGGTAAAAGGGAGTCACTGCATATTCAGCAAAGCTCAGAGAGATGGCAGCCACGGCAGCTGGAGGGCCCACCAGCACAAATGTGTACATGTCCAGAAAAAGGTTGGCAAGGAGCCAAAGATGTGCAAGATGTAAGCATACTCCCTCCCCTCCTAAATTCGGTGACCAGAGCCCCCAGCTCAGTTCAGCTCAGCGAAGCACAGGGAATCCAGAGTGGTCAGGAGGCCACAGACTGCCCAGACCGCAATGCTGGCCCCAGGGCTGCCCCTGCAGACCAAGACCCCCTGTGGTGGCATGAAGGTGCCAGAGAAGAGCATAGAGCCAGTGATTAAGGACGTACCACTCCACAGGCCCAGCTCCCTCCTCAGCCTCAGCCCCCAACCACCTGGCTCCCCGCCCTGCTACCCCCTCGCCACCATCTCTCTCCTGACTTCCCTCCATCTCAGGACTTCAATAGTCACTGTGTGCACTTGAGCAGAAGCAGATGCTCTGGCACCTATCTACGGATCCTCTGGGCTTCCTGCAGGAGTTAATGATTGTAGTGCCTGAGAGCCTTGGCCAGAGGCCAGAGAGCCAGAGCACAGCATTTAGAAAGGTCTAGTGTTCACTGATCTGCCAGCCGCTGTCCAGCCCAGACCCCAGGACAGGCATTTGCAGAAGCTTTTTGCCAGTGCAGCCCAGGAAAGGCCAAGGAAAGAGGCATGCTAGCAGAAATCCCTGTTGCCCCATTCCAGAGCAGTGTGTACAGAATGACAACTGGACGAGAGCACTGTGCCAGCCCAGTGACTGCTGCGCAACGGCACATACGGAGCCACAAATCTCCGCAGCGGCTTTATCAGCCAAGCGCTCAAGTCCCCGTTTTCTCAGGATTCCCATTAACACCTCATGAGCCCCACTCTAAAGCAGAACTGAGATGATCAAAAGAGAGGATCCAAGTGGTGCGGTGGGGGAAAGGGGGCATAAGGGGACTAAATGTATTGGAAAAAATATAATAAAGATTAAAGTTTAAAAAATAGTCCAGGACAGAGCTTGTCCCCTAGCAGGAAGGGGCAGGTGGGCAAGAGCATGGGGTCTGGGGTGGACTGCCTGTGTTCAAATCCCAGCTCTGGTCCTTCATAGCTATGTGAGCTGGGACAGGGTCCCCGAACGTCACTCTGCCCCTCTGTCCATGACAATACCCACCAGGTAGAGGTGCTCTGAGAAAGAAATGACAGCCCATTCAGAAAAGGCTGGGATAGCATGCGGCACGTGACAAGCTTCCCTGAAATGTTAGCCATTACTCTCCGGCGAAGAGTTCCATCAGTTCCCTAGTTTCGGGTCTGTGGATGTACATATGTACCTGAAGTTATACTTATATTATATACTTAATTGAACACTTGCATTCATCTGCAAATAATGGTCCTTTCCAAATACAGTGTATAACTTTTTCATTGATCCTCCCTTATACTTTTAAAATCTTGCATTATAAAATCTTTACTGGTTTTGTTACAGAAAAGTCAGTGGAACTCTCTGGCATTTAGGGTTAAAATGCTGGCACCCAAAGTGGGCAGAGAGGCACTGACTGACCGAACTCAGTCCAGCCATATGGGGTTTTGGATCTTATATATGTGTGTAAGGGGCTTCGCTGTCACTTGTTCCCGGAGTGTCCGTCCTGCTTCCTCCTCTTGCTTCATGAAAGCCAGCTGGCCTAGGTCCTCAGAAAATGTAGGGTCCTCTTTTTCAGAAAATTACTAAGAGGGAGCCCCACAAGATTCAGAAGAGGGTGCTTCCAGATTCCTGTCCAGTAGGAAGAGAGAGGAGGGTAAAGAAGCAGATACAAAAAATAAGGTAGACAGAAAACTTAAAAGGAAAGGAGGTCGTCCTGGAGGTTCTGGAAGAAAAATCTGCTGCCTTGCTGGCAGGAGCCAAGCAGGAGCTGGGACCCCCAGATGTCAACCCTCTCCTTCTCCAGGGACTGCCGCTGGTGGATGCTGTGAAAGTTAGCCAACCGCACTGTCTGAGAACGGTCCATGAGGCCGCCTTCACCTCTGTCACCAGTGGCAAGTGTGGGGGGTTCCCAAGACCACTCTTACGTTCAACAATTTGCTAGAAGTATACACAGAACTTACCAAAACATATTTCATCTAAAGGATGTGGACTAAAATTAGCCAAGAAAAGAAGGACATAGGGCAGGATCCAAGAGGATCCCAAACACAAGGCTTCCAGTTCTCCTCTGCCTGTGGGGTCAGGAGCTTTGGGATTCCATCACACAGACACGGTTGTCTGCTCACGTGGCTAATGTCAGTGTCCAGCCCCTCAGGAGGTCCAGCTGCTATTTCATGACCCAAAGATCCCACCCAGAATCACATCATTACTATCAGGCAAGCCCAAGGTTCCAAGGCCAACAATGACACTGATCAAGCACAACATTCCGAGGTATTAGAGATTACGTTCCAGAGGCTGAGGGCTGGAACCAGACCTCTCTCTGGGCAAGGTTTAATTCTTTACCACACAGGTGTGGAGGTACCTGTGACCTGAGAAACATAGTCAGAACATAAAGATTGTTTTTAATGCCCCATCTTGTCAAGCAGTGTGTCTAAAGAGGAGGACCCTAAATGCCAAGTTAAGGATCTTGGAAAGAAGGGGACAAATGGAAGTAAAGTGGGAAAGGGCTCACCTCAAGGTTTTCCTGGGTGAGGAGAACTGGAGACTCTGAGGCTCAATGTGCTTGAATTAGCCAACTGCAGCAGCCCTTCCAGAACCTGACACAGTGTGACCTTCAGCTCTAGGACCAGGCCTGCCTGTGAGGAAGGAGACCCACCAAGCAGAGCCACCCTATATGACATCCCTATGCTGCCACCGCAGGTAATAGGAGTGGCTGATGTGATCTGCTTGAGGCTCTGCAGAATGGAGGCATAGCAGGAAGGAATCTGGCCTCCAAGAACCAGAGAGCTGTGCTTGACATCACTGGCTTCTGGCAGGTCCTCATTACCTCTATTTCCCACTAGTAGCGTGGGGCTAGTGACTCTGCCACCAGCGTTCATGAGAACAAACTGAAAATCTTTACCTGCCACTATCCTATGGAGGTGAATAAAGTTATGTTAACATCAGAACTCACATTTCCAGCTCTTGCTCTGTTGATCATCCATAACCATCTGCAGTCATGGGCCAGAGGTGCCAGCCACCTGGAGCTCTGTTCCTGGCCTTCCTGGGCTACGGCCAGGGCCATTCTTTAGTGGTGTTTCTTAGCACCATCTAGACCTCACCTCTTGTTGGGTTTCCATCTCCTTTCAGAAGGAATAGGGGCCACAGAGCCAGCTCAGCAAAAGCAAGTGAAATGGACAAGCTCTATAGAACCATGTGGCTGAGCTCAGGAAAGAATCCCGGTATCTAGAGGACACTGGGCTGCAGGACACTGGTCGGGGCAGTGACTAGCTGTTGAAATCCATGCACTCCTAGGCCTGGCTCCTCAAACCTCCCCTTGACCAGAGCTGCTCTCTGGGCCCAAAGGAGCTGAGGCTGCCCCTTAAGTGGTCGCGGCTCTCAAGCTGGCCTATTGTACGTATGTGTGGGGAGCAGTAGGGAGAGAGTGCAGGGGTCTCAGCCGGGACCTAATTCCAGGCAATTACTCTGGTCCCCAACCTGCTGTTGTAGGGGTTTAACCCCAGCATGCCCTCTCCCCAACCAGGTTTCTTCATTTTTTAGATCTCACTTGGAAAAACCATCTTTCTTGGCCTGACCGTGCCTTCAGGAGTGCAGGCCCAGGCACACTGCTCAGATGCATCTCCTGTGACTTGTGGTTGGCCACAAGGAGCCCTTCCAGGAATCACTGCAGACTCACACACCCAGGCAACCAGGCCTGGGCGGGGCTTCCAGGTGAGGTGGAATGGAACAGGCCCGGGACCAGCACTGACACTCTGGACAACACTGAAACCTGTCATTTCCAGGAAGAATCCTTTCAAGACTGCGCTGGGACACAAATGGTGGGAACAAGATCCAGCGCCAGTTGTGGACGGCTCTGTGGACCTACCGTCCCATGAGCAAGCAGAGGAAAGGGATTGTCCGTTCAGAGATCTTGAGTCAGTCCTGGCCCTTCTCTGAGCCTCAACACCCCCACCTGTTCAAGGCAGGTACAGCTGGCCACTTCAGCAAAGCAGGGCAAAGAAGAGGCAATTCCTATTCTCTCCACTGAACATGGCATCTCCCACCACACAAGAGCCCTACCAGTACAGGCTTGATTCTTGGATGAAGAGCCCCAATAGCCTGAAGTAATTTTGGTACCTGCCCCCCTTAATTCTTCCCACGCACCCACCCCCCACCACTAGAGGGCAGAGCACAGGCAAAGCCCAGGAGTGGACGCAGGGGCCTAGACTGTAAGCTGCCGCCCTCTAGTGGGCACAGAGGGAGGGAAGGAGAGGGAACAGGACAGCGGAGAACCATGGAGGGAGAGAGCCGAGGAGAGGGAGACAAGCCTCAAAGCAAAGGACTGGCAAAGGGAGATGGCGCAGGTTGTGGGAGCCGGAGGGAGCTGAAGGAGAGGCCACCCCTGTGAGCATCCCCACATCCTGGCCAGCACTATGCCTCATCATTCAGTCAGCATTTCCACTTG
The DNA here is from genome assembly GCA_007922815.1 of Macrotus californicus. Classification (NCBI taxonomy): domain Eukaryota; kingdom Metazoa; phylum Chordata; class Mammalia; order Chiroptera; family Phyllostomidae; genus Macrotus; species Macrotus californicus. Next base: position 90,358 of record VMDR010001689.1, read on the forward strand.
ATGGAACATCAGCCACCGAGAGCGCCATCAGGTTGTATGTGACCAGGGCTCTCACTCCACTCCAGAGCTCCAGCCAGAGTTGGAAATTCCTGAACCCATTGGATTTGGCTGATCTTTCCCAGGTGCGTCCTCTTTCGAGGACCCTCTGAGGACTAGCTGCCAAATGAATCAGCTCACTGCCCCGTCAATTCCTCTGACTTCCACTGCACTCGTATGTTTTTGCTAAATCTGTATTTCCGTCCTTGACCTTTCTCCAGGGCTTCAGGCCTATACACCCACAGTCCACTGGATGCCCCACCCGGTATGCCTTAGACACCTCAAACCCAGCGTGTCCAAGACAGAACCCATCACCTTCATTCAACCCACTCCTCCTAGGGGCCCTACCAGGTTCCCTTACTGTGTCAGACACTGTGACAGGCCGCCAGGAACGATGGGCGTATCCCTCCAACCACTGGGAGTACTGCTGGCAGAGACCCTGGCTGTCAGCATCCCTCTGGGTTTCCTCAGGTGCAGGGAGCCACCTCCACTGAGACCCCTCCTTCCCTGGGAGGTTCCCCCCCAGTGAGCGGTCCCTGTGGGAACTAGACAGCCAGCCTCAGTACCCAAACTGAGCTTTCCAATGAGGCTGCACTCACTGTGGCTCAACTTCTCCGTATTCCCAATCCTGCTTCCTTCCTTGCCCTCCCATAGGGATCCCAAGAGAACTGCCTAACCAATCTTTGGAATATGAATCTCTGTCTCAGAGACACTTTTCCAGGGAATGCCATCTGCAAACCCTGGTCACCCAGGCTCAACCCCTGAGAGCATGGCTGACATGGCCTCCTCACCCACAGCCAGGAAGCCGACCAACCCTCCCATGCTGGGAGTCTCAGATCCATCCACACCCCTCAGACCTGCCCCTCAATCCCCAGTCCTCTGAACAGTCGTCCTCGCCCTCAGTTCCTTCAGCACGAGGAGCCACACACACCCTCCAGGGCACAGCTCTCCACTCTGAAGCTGCAGCTGGACTTAAGCCTCAGGTCCTCCCTTGGGGGACCCCAGTATCTGAGCCCAGTGGCCCTCACTTGATGCCCTCCATCCTCCTGGGCCCACCCAGTCAGGCCCCTCCTACTCCCACAACAGCCAGCAAGGGGGACGTCCCCAGTGTGGGAGCATGAAGCGGGGTGGCACTGACTTTAGAAGGAACGGGTTGCCCATAGAGACGCGCTGGAATCTCTCCCTGTCTGAGGCTCACACTCCAGAGGCCATTCCCGGGCCGTGATGATTAACAGTCGTGAGTGGCGCCAGGGTCGATGAGTCTCAGACAGAGACAGGGCTCCCGCAGCAGGACTGCCACACAGAGGCAGCGAGTCAGGGCTGCCCAGCCTCCTCTGTCCTGCACACAGCCCCCAGGGCCTGTAGGCCATGCCTGTGCCCAGTGAGAAGTGAGAGTGAGGCCGGTGCTCCTCTCTGCCAGATGACTTCCTTGTTTTTTACCCTCATTTAGAATTATCTTTGTCGTACATCACTGGACTCTACAGAGCCTGATTCAGTGGCATTGACTAGGTGACATATTGATCTGATTATCCCTTATGTGAAATCAAGCCCACAAATGCTACTTACTCTTAGATTCAAAATTTTTCTTTCTTTTTTATACTTTTTTAGTTTAGTTTTCTTTTTAGTTTCTAGCATTCGAAGGATTTTTTAAATTTGTTTTTATTTTGCCCTTTCTGCTGTGTTGTTAAAAGAACAACGTATTTGCTCTTTGCTCTGTAAATGTTGAGATAGACTTTAGACAGACCCATGAAATTCTGCTCTTTTAAAAGTTCAGGAATATACATTTTCATCTTCATGAATTATAAAGACTTTTGCTCTTAAATGAAAAAGATGTGTACATACAAATCCAAACTTTCCTTTCAAAAAGACATGCTAAAGTGATTTTCAAAAAGTTGGGTGTCTCTTCCTTTATTTAATTTTTAATATTGTTCCTAAATATTTTAGATTTATTTCCAAGAACTCTGGTTCCATGTTAAAATTAGGGATCAGAGTGATCTGTTTAAGAACCCAGTCATAAAAAAAGAAAGGAAGAAGAAACCCAGTCATATTCTTTCATTCTTGCTTAGAAAAGGCAGGCAGGCAGGCAGCCAGGAAGGGAGGGAGGAAAGAAAGGGCATCCAAATAGAGGTCCTTTAAATCAATCAGCAGCCAGACCAATATTTAGTGTGATCCCATTTGTTTTGTACACATATGTATCAAACACATATGTACAATACACATGTTTGTTTGTGTATGCTTGGACGTTTTCTGGGAGGACACAGAAGAACATGTTGTTGCCTCTCAGGAGTGAGATGGGGGGGTGAGCCTGTGCCGCTGTGGCTGCTGCCATTTCTGCTAGCAAGCACAATCCAGGGGTATCTGTTTGCTCTGTGGTTGCAGGAACAGAAATCTCAGTGGCGGACTCTTGCTTTGTGGTTGCAAAGAGACAGAGCACATTTTTTTTTTTAATGTGAATTACAGTTCAGGTGATAGATCCTCAAGCAAGGCATAGGAATAATGGTTTCCTGGGCAGGGGAACCATTCCTGGAAGCCCAGCCTCCTGCCCCCCCCCCCCCCCCCCCCCCCCCCCCCCCAGCAAGTCTGTAATCACCTAATTCCCTGTAGTAAGTCTGGTTCTGCTTCAATTGTCCGGAGTTGTCTCCCTTATCTTCAACTGTACCCTGAACTGACACAGGGGCGGAGGGAAGAGAGAATTACAAATCTCAGAGGAGCTCTTCCTACAATATCAGCAAGGCCCTCCTTTGTTTGATTCAACCCCCAGGGACGAGGTCGGGGCCCTGACCCAGATCCTGTCTGAGTGCGGCAGTGTTACCCCTCCCTCGTCCTAGTTTCTCCTGCTCTGCAACAAGATACGCATGTTTGTGCGTTTGTTGGGACTCTTTGGGCACAAGTGACAGAACGCTAATTCAATCTGCTTTAGACAATATACATATTGTATTAGACACAACCAACTTTCTTTCTCTGAGTCTCTGTCTCTGCTCCTGCCTCTCTTTCCTGCAAATCTCTGTCCGTCAGCCGTTCCCCAGCAGGCTCACTGCCCCCCCCCAAAAATTGAAATTAGGACTGCTGGCAGCTCTCGGCTCATATCCTCACAATACAGAACAGTGGTTTTCCTCCCCCGCTTCAGTCTGAAAAAAACCCTGGGGATAATTCTGACTGAATTAGCTTGGATCCTGGGTTTGTCCCTTGGTTAAATCACTATGTCACTGAGAGTGTCTGAGCTTGGCGCAAGCAGCATCTCTTACTAGAAAACACTAACCGGCACTTTTTAAAGACATCACAGAGGGGGTTCCTCTTCCATCTGTGGCATCCCACTCAGGGGCCACCGGTGCCCTCGCCCTCACAGCCTCCTGCCAGCAAACCGGTGTCTGCAGGAAAGCCCACTGCTGCTCATCCAGTAGCTGGGCCAGGGGCTGGTAAAGGTCTGTGTTCAGAGCATCGGGAGAAAATGAACAGGATGCGGCAACGCATTGCCCAGTGTCTGAAGGAAGCCCAGAATACATGTGCAATGCTGACGACTTTCAACGATATTGACATGAGCAACATCCAGGAAATGAGGGCCCAGCACAAAGACGCTTTTCTAAAGAAACAACCTCAAACTGGGCTTCGTGTCAGCATTTGTGAAGGCCTCAGCCTTCGCCTTGCAGGATCAGCCTATTGTAAATGCAGTGATTGACAATGCAGCCAAAGAGGTGGTGTATCGAGATTACGTCGACATCAGCGTGGCGGTGGCCACCCCACAGGGTCTGGTGGTTCCTGTCGTCACGAATGTGGAAACTATGAATTACGCAGACATTGAGTGAACCATCAGCGAACTGGGAGAGAAGGCCCAAAAGAATGAACTCACCATTGAAGATATGGATGGCAGTACTTTCACCATTAGCAATGGAGGCATTTTCGGCTCCCTCTTTGGAACACCCATTATCAACCCTCCCCACCCCCCAGTCTGCCACCCTGGGCATGCACGCGATCGTTGACGGGCCAGTGGCCATGGGACGCAAGGTGGAGGTGCAGCCCACGATGTTTGTGGCATTGACCTATGATCATCGGCTAATCGACAGCAGAGGGGCTGTGACTTTCCTTCACAAAATCCAAGCAGTGGTGGAGGATCCCAGAGTCCTCCTACTGGACCTTTAGGAGGACGTCACATGCCCAATACATTGACCACGCATTGACCACTACAACGTGAAGCTTTGACTGACCAACATGCACACAGCCTGTCTTTGCACACATACCCTTCCAACAATGGCTATACTTGAAAACTGGCCCCATTCACTATGGTAGTTTCAAAAACAGCTGCAATAATTCCTTTCTGAGTAGCCATGTCCTCAGACAGTCCTGGCGACACAGTGGTAAACTGGCTCCCTGAAAAAAGAGAGAGAGAGAGAGGAAGAGAGAGAGAGAGAAGCCCCAGGCTATAACGTTTACTAATTTCTGTGGGTAAACGCCCCATGGTGGCCAATTTCAGGCTCTTAAGTGGTTTAACAACTGGCTTGTGAAATTCCTGGAAATCTAAGAACTGGCTCCCGAGCTCTCACACCGTTGTGCCCTTTCATACTAACCCAGGGTTTCGAAAGCAAACCTGAAGCGAGCAGAGACCTAAAAGGTCTTGTGCATTGAAGCCTGCCCTCAGTTGCTCTGCTTGGAACCCGACTACAACCCTATGAATGAGCAGACGGATGGTGAGAGACACATAATCAGTTGCCCAGTTCACCCCTGCCAACAGCCAGAAATGTGGGGGCCGGCGGGGGTGGGAGGAGGGCTGGGCCAAAACAGGAGAAGGCCACAGAAGCTTGAGTGAGCCCAGCCAAGACCAGCAGAACTGAAGTGGCCCAAAGGGTTGGCCGACAGAACTGTTAACTGATGTATTATTACCATGTTAAGTCACACATGTTAACGTAATTAGTTACACAGCAAAAGCTACCTGATACAATTAACATATCCCCCAAAGGGACCAAGGATCGTATTCAGTCACTATATTCTGCTGAGTCCAGATTTCTCAGTGATCGTCATTCTTGTCTGAAATTTTAAGATATGGTGAAACCCTGGCTTATTGGCTGTGTAATCTTGGGCAAGTTCTTTAACATCTTTGTGCCATTTCCCCATCCAACATGTGGGTGATAGCTAGAAGGAAAGAGGGGTAGGCGGAGGTGGGCAAAGGGGGGGAAATAGGGACAGAAAGAGACTTTGCTTGGGGCAATGGGCACACAATGCCATGTGCAGATGTTCTACCAGGTTGAACACTTGGAACCTGCGTGGTTTTGTAAGCCAATGTCACCTAATAAATTCAACTTAAAAAAATTAGAAAGTGTCATTTCATGAAACGCACTAACTGGATCAATATGGATTGCCATAATAACACTGTGTGACATCTCAAACTCGGGAGCTTGAAACAGAGATCACTTACTTGGCATGCACACCTAAAGGTGGTTGGAGTTCAGCAGACCTGTCCTTGGCCCAGCTGCGCTTCAGACTGCAGGCTTGAGGCCTGGCTGGGTAGCTCTGATGTCCCTCATTCTCCTGAGACCAATGGGACGTGTTTCTCACAAGGCAAAAGTGCAAGAAGGCAAGCAGAAACTTACAGTTCATCCTAAGACTTGGTATCTATGTTAATGCTATTTTCTATATTCTTGATGCTCTGATGTTTGGGGGCCTTACATACTCAGGGAGAGGCTGCCCCTTTCAGGGCCAGCTAATTCCTAGAGACAGGAAACAACTTACCTGGGAGCCTGCTTCTCATAGGCAAGCCAGCCACCCCTTTACCCAGCTCTCACATACCAAGCCCAGATTTCCCTAGCCCTAGACCATCCAGGCCCAGGGCCCAGGCAACTGGAGACCACCCCGATAGCCCGAAGCCTGCCAGAATTACCCCAGCTAGCCGATCCTTCATTATTTACCCTGCCCAAAAAGCATTAACCATAAAAGGAAAGATTGGTGAATAGTAGTATATATTTTTTAAAAAGTTCTACCTTAATAACAATCACAGGAATGCTAATTAAACTTTAATGAACTACGTTCATTTCAAATGTTTTTAAACCTTCTTGATGGAAACTGAAAATAAATGGAACAAATGGAAATTCAAACCATGATTAAGGTTAGGAGATTAGTTAATATTTAATTAATTTTAATTAATTAGATAATGCTGATTCTAAAGTTCCTATGGAAAACAAAAACATAAGAAAGGCCAGGGATATTCTAAAATAAAAGAATATGAGGAAAGATTAGCCTTACGGGATACAAAAATATAATCCTAAAATAATTAAAAGTGTAATAATGACACATGAATAAACCATGGAACAAAATTAAAAATCCAGAAACAGACACACGTGTTGATGGAAATGTGATTAACGATAAGGTGACATTTCCAGTCAATGAAGGAAAGATGGATTCTTCAATACACGGTGTGGAGACATCTGGGTAGCCATCTGGGAAAACATATTAAGATATATCCATACTTCCTGCCTTTTATCAAGATTATTAACAAGTGAATCAAGGGTTTAAATGCAAGGACAAAAACTTTAAAAGGGCTACAAGAAAGTACAGAAAATTTCATTTTTATTTCACACACCCAGAAGCCAGGTGATATGTATCTGTGAGAGTTCAACCCAGTGACGGAAACTACACAGCAACTGAACAGGAAAAAGTTAACATAAAGAATCGTCAACTACATCAAACTACTGAAAAGGCAAAAGAGGACGGTATATGTGAAATAGTAAGAAATATGTATATTGGTCTCTGTCCCCAGTCTCAGCCAACATTTGACCTTTGACCCCAGTTCCTGACGCGGAGTTCCCAAAATCTTTGTAATCTCTCTGAGTGACAGAGGTACTAGGAGCACCTTTTGTTCTGTTTGGTCTTTGACCCATTCCTGACACAGAGCTCCTAAAATTCTTGGAATTTCCTTAGTGATGGGATGAGGAGAGCCTCTGTTGCAGAACTAAATCCCTCGGGACTTTCTGGATGATAAGACCATCATTTGTTTCAATGCAGTGACTCTCCTAGGCTCCAGGATGAGGCCGGGAAAGGCTAGCAGGATTAGAAGCTTAGAACTTTCAGCCCCAACCTCACCCTCCAGGGAGGGGGAGGGGGAATAGAAATTGACTTAGTCCTCTATTATGCCTACCTGAGGAAGCCTCCATTACCTTTCCCAAAGCATGGGCTTCAGGGAGCTTCTGGGTTGGTGCAGGGTGGCACACCCCAACTCCTGGGGACAGGAACTCTTGCACTGGGGACCTTTCACTATGGGGATCTTGCACTATTGGGTTGGCCAAAAAGTCCGTTTAGTTTTTTAAAAAGACACAGTTTTCATTTTCACCAATAACTTTATTGATTTGGGTATTTTGAGTGTATTGACTATCTCCCGTGTGGTATAACGTTGACTATTCTCAATTAATGTCTTGATTTGATCGCTGTCAGCTTCAACTGGTCTACCCGACCGTGGAGCACCACCACCCAGCAAGAAGTCTCCAGCACGGAACTTCGCAAACCAGCTTTGACATGTTCAATCGGTCACAGCACCTTCTCCACACACTGCGCAAATCTTTTTTTTTTTTTTGCGTTTCAGCTGCGTTTTTACCTTTCTTGACATAATAAAGCATCATATGCTGAAAATGTTGCTTATTTTCTTCCATCTTCAATATTAAAATGACTACACAAAAATTCACCAATTTTGATAAGTTTTTTTAAATGCACACTGTTAGGACAGCTGTCACAATACAATCTAACAGCATTATTTCAGATGAAAATAAACAACTAAGCACTACTAGAGCCATCTTACAGATAAAAACGAACGAACTTTATCGCCGACCCAATACATCTTTATCTGGCTGTTCATCTGTATCCTTTCCCACAGCCTTTGTTACAAACCAGTAAACATAAGTGTTTCCCTGCATTTTGCGACCTATTCTAGCAAATTATCAAACATGAGGAGGGGGGGTCATGGGAACCCCCACATTATAGCCAACCTGGGACTGGCGATTAGCATCTGAAATGGGGACAGTCTCATGGGAGTGAGCTCTTAAACTGGGGGGTTTTCACTAGCTCCAGGCAGTTAGTGTCAGAATTGAGGTAAGTTGCAGGACACCCAGCTGGTGCCCCCTGAACACTGAAGAATTACTTGGTGCGGAAAACCCTCACATTTGTTGTGAGGAGTAGTAGAATGAACAGGAGTTAAAAAGAGCTTGAGCCCTGGGCGGGTAGATCAGTTGCTCAGAGTGTCATCCTGATACGCCAAGGTTGCAAGTTCAGCCCCCCGCTAGGGCATCTATAAGAATCAACCACTGAGTGCATGCAGACATGGAACAGATCGAAAAGAGCTTGAGAGTAGAAATGAAACAAATGTATAAAATAAAAAAGAATACAGCTTTTAAGTATCTCCTTAAAAAATTGAGACATGGAGAAGACAGACCGTGGAGATGCAACAAGAACATAAGTCGAATCTCCAAAGAAGGAAAACAAGACACGGGAGCTGAACAAATAGTGCAAGAAAATGTTCCTGAACGAAGGGCAGCTTGAAAAACTGTGCACAAGGAGAAATTGACACAAAATGGTCACTGCCAAGACTTAGTAGATGTTAAAAATAAACAACCTTTCTTCTTCTTTCTCTTCCTCTTTTTTCCCCCTTTCCCTTCAAATCAATTCAGTCCAAAAGTCACTCGGTGGCACCAGGCAAAATAGGCACGCGTGCAAGGAATGAGGGACAGGGGCTGCCGCAGTCCCACAAGAGGCGTGCTGGAGCCTGAGCTGAGTAAGAGGGACATCTGGGTAGAAGAGTGTAATGAAATGGATGCTGGCGTGCCCCCCCGAAAATTCTTCTTTTGAAATCCTCACTCTCAATGTGATGGACATAGAATATGGGGGCTTTGGGAGGTGGTTAGGTTACGAAAGTGAAGGCTTCATGAATGAAATTAGTGTCCTAATTAAAGGGACCTCAGAGAGCTCCCCAGCTCTCTTTCCACCATGTGAGGACATGGTGAGAAGTCGGCCGTCTGCAGCCCAGAAGAGGATTCTCACCAGCGTCCAGCCACGCTGGCACCCTGATCTCAGACCTCCGGTCACCAGAGCAGTGAGAAATACATTTCTGTCATTTATCAGTCACCCAGTCTACGCTACTTTGTTATGACAGCCAGGACCAACTAAGACAATGAGTGTCGTGTTCGGGGACGTTGGAGCCTGAGTGGACAAGGAGGGGGCCACATGGGAGACAGCTGGCTGATGCAGGATGTCACCGCCCAAGTTGGGACAGCAAAGTGCCTGGCACAGGGTATAAAATCCTGATGGGTGAGGAGGGCCTCTGCATGGTGGAGCAGCTCAGCCCAGGGTGTCAGAGCCCCAGGCACCGTGAAACTGGCCTGAGTGCAGGACGGGAGGTGTCCAGCACAAATCATTGCAGCCTGGCCATGACCTGGGGCCATCCGGAGCAGCCAGAGTAAAGGGGCTGGCACATTTAACAAAGCTCAAAGAGAACAGGTCGTCAGGACTCTGTGTAGGTGACAAGAGAGGCAGACAAGGAACCATGGAGAGGTAAAATGTAAATGAAGGACACCTCCCCACCCCCACACTTGGGAACCAGCGTGCCCACCTCAGCAGAGCACACAGGGCCCAGTATGGCCAGGAGGCCACAGGCTGCCCAGACCGTGAGGCTGGCCACAGGGCTGTCCACAGGGACCAACACAACCACAGGGGCGCGATCAGGGACATGGGACATTGCTGGTCAATCTCCCTCCACCCTTTGTGTCCCACCACTAGGCTCTTACTGTCACCCTCTCACCTTCTCTTTTTCTCTTCTCCGCATCTCAGAACTTCAGTGGAAACTACCTGTAGTCTACCAGGTGTAGGTGATCTGAGCTGTCTGCAAGAGTTAATGATTACAGCAGCCCAGGGGTGTTTGAACCAGAGGACAAGCAGGCTGTTCTGAGGACCTTGGTTCTGGCCCCCGTGGGTCGGGCACCTCAAGAACTCAGGCCTGTGTAAATGCTGGACACCTCCCCCAGTTCGCAAAAGGAGAGGTTTCCATGCAAACTCCTGGTACTTTCCCTCTACGGCAGTTGGTATGGAATTAGCTAAACAGGATTCTGCAGTTAAAATATACACTCCAAGCAATTATAGACGGACAGGCGGTGATGTGAGGCCAGGAGCACATCAACAGTTATCAAGGGGCACTCCTTCCAGGTCAGACAGCTTGGGACCAGGGACACAGATAAGAAAGCCTCAGAATTAAGGACGAGAAAGATACAAACACAGCCAAGACAGAGAGGTTTTCATCAGTCACACCTCAATCAGGGTTTCAGCAACTCCCTAGTGTGAGGACAGTGAGTCTCAGGCCCGAATGGCACCCTAGAACAGGGCTGCAGTCCAACGGTCTGCGTTGGTGGATGGGTTCTCTGCCTGTGCTGTCTGATCTGCAGCACCAGCTCTGCGTGGCTGCCGAGCACTTGAAATGTGGCCAGTGCAACTGAGGCACTGCATTTTTAATTTTACCTCATTGGCATTAATTAAAATATCCAAATAAGCACAGGTGGCTAGTGGCTACCGTACTGGATGGCACAGCTCTGTAGAATTTAGGGTCATTACATAATTGGCCACTGGTATATTGCGTGAGTTATTTTGGTAGTTTTCAATGGCCTCAGATAACCAAAAAATTGTTTTTTTGTATAGATAAAACCCTTAAAGAACCCTTCTTCACTCATGAAAGTCAAACTTGCAGGGCTCTGGAGGCATACATAGGCAAAAGGACTCAGCTACTAATTGCTGTCCGGCTGGCGGAGGCCAAAGTGGGCAAAGCAAAGGAGAAACCATTTCCAGATAGGCAAGCGTGGAGCTCAGTAATGGCCAGTTGTTCTCTGCGTGTTTGCTCCTGGTGCCTCACCCAAATTCCAGACCTCGGCGACCTGTGGCTGCCAAATAGGGGCTTTTTAAAAACTTAACCTAATTTTTAATAATAATGAGATCCTCCTTACCTCCCACCTCCCTCTTTCTGAGGTGGGAGGGCTGTTGACAGCAGCGTAGTTTGGGTATTTTGAGGCCCCCGGGAATGCTTATGCCAGCTGTGCTGTACTCTTCCTCATCACTCACCAGCTTCCCCTGCCTGGAGAACTGGTGTTTAGGGACATCCCTGGTGCCCAGACTCTGCCGACAGTGGCCTCTGGTCAGCCCCGCAACAGGTCTGGGTTCTCTCGGGAGTTCCGCAAAGTGCTGCACTCGGGACTCAGAGTGTTCTTCTACAGAAACTTCAGTCCACAAACCCATAAGACACACCTCTCCTACCCTGAGTCAGAGAAGAGCAGCACTGAAGGCATCCCCAGAAAGGACCCAAGGTTATGCCATAGTTCTACTTGTGAGGACAGCCCCAACCCCCCGGGCTGGTCATTCCCAGAACTCAGGATAGGTTGCAGGAACCAGGCACATCAGCCTTTGCCTGTTCTTAGCCTCACCCAGCTGTTTCAGATATGCACCCAGGTGTTCACAGGTGACTCCACCCCCTCCGGCCACCAGAGAGAAGATAGCCATCACAGAAGTCCTGCTACTCCCCAAGTCCTATAGGAGGTCCGTGCTGAGCCTGTGGCCCCTGGGGCACAGGGGCATGGGTGAGGTCAACTTGTAAGACCTCAGGGTTGTCGTGCCCTGCTGAAGATTCTGTGGGTCTCCTGTTGCCCTCTAGGCCTTGCCACCCAGGGGGCATCTGCCAGTGTCAGACTGGCTCTGGGCTCCATTCTAAGCTCCCAACACAACTGGCTTATAATTTGTCCCCCTCCTGTCTCTACTGGAGATTTCCTCACCTAAATACCCTGCCCTGAAAAAACACCTTCATTTTCTCCCCCCACCCCCACTACGCACAGCTATCCTTCTTGTCTCCCCCACCCCACCGCTGCCCCCCAACCCCTCAGAGCCACAGTGCCTAAGGCAGCTCCAGGATGGGGAAAAGAGCCTGTCAGCAGGTGGAGCTCTGGGTCCAGAGCACAGGGCAGCAGGTGGTAGAGACATCCCTTCCTCCCTGAGGGGGCTAGCAGCAGTTGGGGAGGTGGGGCTGAGGGTCCTCATGAGGAGGGCAGTAATGGGAGCCTCCAGAGGCTGCCCTGTGCCTCCTTGAGTCACCAGCAGCCTTGGTGACACAGACAGTGGTGATGCCTGCTGCAGGTGGGGAGGCAGCCTGGCCACCCTTCAGCTGCCTCCCCCGTGGAGAAAAAGGGAGGACCTGAACTAGAGGGGGTCTGGGCACTCTCCTGAGCCAAGCTTGTCCCTCCCTGTGGCCCTGTGGTCCATATCCCAGGAATCTCCAGCTTCTGGAACAGTCCCCTAAGGCCTAAAACCATGCTTGGCACAAAGGCAGTAAATATTCGCTGAGTAAATGGCTGACACAAAAAGTAAGGCCTGCTTACCCATAGCTGCTGGTTTCATGGCAAACCAGGGTGCAGCTTCTATACCTTCTGTGAACTGGGACAACAGTCCATTGCCCTCACTGTCTCAGTCCCTGTCCTTCAGCAAGAATTCTATGGGGCGGCCACAGTGTCCACAGTCTGACTGGGCATGGACAGAAGCAAGGCTGGGGAGGCCCCTGTGACTCTCTTGTTTTTACTAGTTTGGGCAGAATCCAGAATCCTGCCCTCACTCTTGTCGGACTGGTTTGGATGACTCCAATTCACCAGCCTGCACTTCAAAAGACATAAACATCTCTCCCACAGCTCAACCATACTGCCCTGGGGCAGCTGCCCACTCTGGTGAGGACAGACACACAGCTGGGCAGCAACCCCCTTGACCGTGTCTTTTCAGAGGGTCTGGAGCAAAGCCCAAGTAAAAGCTTTCTCCCAGAAACACTCAGGCATGTACGAGCAGCCACTTTCCCATGGGGAGTCTATTCATTCATTCCACACGTATTTCTTACATGTTCTCCCCATGCCAGGCACTGTTCTAGGAGCTGGGGTACAGCAGTGAACACAACTAAGTCCCTGCACTCACGGACCTTCCATTCTAGTGCGGGAAGACGCAATAAACAAGCAAATGATGCTCGAGGAGGTGCTGAGTGCCAAGTAGAAAAATCAGCCAGACTAAGGGGATGCAGAATAGCAGGAAAGGACATTGTGTGTATGTTATTTGAGGCAGGGTCTTCAGAGGTCTTCCCAATAAGCTGAATTTGAGCAAAGACGTGGAAGAAGTGAGCTATGTGTGAATCTGCAGGAAAATGGGTCAGGCAGAGGAATTAAAAACACAGAGATCTTGAAGCAAGAGTGTTCGGGATGTCTGAGGAACAGCCAAGTGTTCAGAGTGGCTTGAGTGAGGGTGAGGGGGTAAATTTGATAGGCAGCAGGGATCCAGATTGCAAATGTCATGGCAAAGATTCTAGATTTAATCCAAGGGACATGAGAAGGCATTAAAGGGTTCTGAGTGGAGGTGAGACATGACCTGACTTGAGCTATAGAAGGAACACTCTGGCTGCTGGGTGCAGAGCAGACGAGATCCGGGCACAGGTGGAGGCAAGGAGACAAGGCTTTGTGGTAATCTAGTTGAGAAAGGCTGTGACGAAAATAGTAGGAAATGAATGGAATCTGGATACACTGCAATGACAGAGCCAACAGGATTTTCTGATGGATTGCATGTGCAGCACTGGAGAAAGATAAAAATCACAGATGACCCTGGGATGACTCCAAATGTTGATCTGAGCAAACAGGAAGAATGAAGCTACCACAAAAAAAACACACACAAAAAAAAACACTTTCAATCCTGGGATCTTGTATTTCTCTGAAGAGAATGAAAATCAGGAATCAAAAAAGGGACATGCCAAATACCTGGACACTGTAATCATACCGAAAAGGGTGAGCCTGCAAATGTGTGTGCTGACGTGCATTTAAGTACACAAGGGGCCCAGTGAGGACGTGAGACTGACAGTGGGCGTGTGGGTACAAATGCAGGTGAGCCCATGGCTTATGTGGACGGGGCGTGACAGTACAGTGTGCACTGGGAGGTGCATGTATCATAAGGTACAAGCTACACCCAGACAGAATGTTGTAAAAGTAGCAGCCTGGAAGGGCAGTTGACTCCCCTTGTTTTGACCAATGTATGCACTAGATCTTTGACTTGAATAGTCCTATGAGATTCAACCAGCTCTAATATCATCTCCAGCAACACCTGGAGGTTATATTTGGGACTTTGTGTAAACATCAGAACGAGAAGCACATTACCCTGGAATGAGAACTGCAATCAGTTTACTCTAAATTCTCATAGACAATGAACTACAAATGCTGTGCAGAAGGTTCTAATCTCAGCCCTTCAGTTTCTCCTCACTTAGAAGCTGGTGAAAATCCATTAGTTAGTGCAGCCAAGAGAACAGTCTCTTCCTCTCAGTTTTCCTCAGTCCATGGATTCTTCCACGTCCTGCTTTGTGGGAACCCCACTGAGATTGCCCCACATGGTGTAGTTTCCTCTGGGATCTTTACTTCTCGCTCCAAACAATTAGTTACTATGCATGGTCAAGGATTCATAGAGTTTGCTTATGTCCGTATTCCAAAGGAAGATTTGCTTCTCTCTAACATGCTCTATAAAATGCTGAATGCTGGCTCCACTTGTCAGTCTGAGAAGGCTGCACTGCGGGCAGTTAGTTCTCTTTCCCATGCTATAGCTGTTTTCTCTCTGAGATCACCCTCCTCCATGAGCTTTGGTGATGGCAGAGACATTGTGGAGCCCTTTTGACATGCACAGCACACAGGGATCTCACACTGAGGGTGAGTGAGAAAGAAAAACTCTTGGTTTCCCCTTCTATACAAACTAAAAGGGAAAAAATGCTGTTTCTCCCTCTGCTACTCTTCACTTCTGGTCACCAAATGTGGTGACCACCCACATCAAGCGATCCTCCAGGTCCCTGTGGGCATCAGTTGGTGCCCTACAATTTGGTTCAGCCCTGATGCTATCTCCCCGGGGCTATGGCAGACCCCACAGGTTAAAAGCTAATCCCACAAGACTTCTTCCCCACCGCCCTCCCCCCACACACTTCAGAGACCAACACAAGCCCAGATTCTCACCTACTGGCTATAAGTCAGGTGTGATAATTTGCTGGAGAGTCTCACAGAACTCAGGAAAACACGTATTTACTAGATTATGGGTTTATTATAAAAGGATACAACTCCAGTG
The DNA here is from genome assembly GCA_007922815.1 of Macrotus californicus. NCBI lineage: Eukaryota > Metazoa > Chordata > Mammalia > Chiroptera > Phyllostomidae > Macrotus > Macrotus californicus. Next base: position 105,514 of record VMDR010001689.1, read on the forward strand.
TGCTCCCTCTCTGAAGCACAGCTGTGCTGTCTCCCCTTCTTTCCCCTGTTCTTCCCCACAGGCTCTTACCTCTGCCTTTCTTTTCCCTAAGCTCCAAGGATCCTTCTTTTGCCTCTGTAACTTGTTTCCTGAGCCCATGCAGCCCAGCTGGCTCATTACCTCTGTAACTTTCTAAATAAACTTTCATTTACAATTTGAAAAAAATAAAATGAAATGATACAACACAAAATAGCCAGATGGAAGAGATGCATAGGGCAAGGTTTGGGGGAAGGGGTATGGAGGGCCATGCTGACCAACCCAGAAGTTCTCTGAGCTCTATTGTTTGGAGTTTCTACAGAGGCTTCATTAGGTAGGCATGATTGATTGAATCATTGGTAATTAGGGATGCGAGATGGGGCTGTAAGTTCCAAGTCTCTCATTACCTGGTTGGTTCCTGAGGCAACCCGGCCCTATTCTTAGGGGCTTTCCAAAATCACCAGATTAACATAAACTCAAGTATAGCTTCAAAAAGATTTTGTTATGAACAAAAGACACCTTTATCTCTTACACTAAGGAAATTCCAAGAGTTCTGGGAGCTCTCTGCCAGGAATGGTGATAAAGACCAAATATGTATTTCTTATGATTGCTAGCATTAAGAAACATCCAAACCTGTAGAGGTTTTTTTATAGGACTTTATTTGAGCCAAATTAATGAGAATGCCAGGAAGCAAGATCTTAAACACTCAAGAGAATGACAATTTTGCAGTTTCTTTTATACATTTAGAATTAAGGAGGAACTGTAAGAAAGATTACATGGAGGTAGACATTTCAAAGGTATGTTAACCTAGATGCACAAGAACAATGAACGGAGCTTGTTTAAACTTTTTACTAAAGAAGTATATATCCAAGGCATGACTACCCACCATGACCTACCCAGTTAGGAATTTATGATCATATCACCTTGTGAGGTTACTTTGGGTTAGTTTTACTACAGCACCCCTTTTTCATTCACATTATAAATCACAGTATCACAGTGAGCCTGCTGCACTACTGAGAAATTTTCTATATTTTGTATATATTTTTCCTGTGGGAGTGCACCTCTGGTGCCTCTCTAATGACAAAATGAGAAAACATAATCTACTTTCAAAATCCCCATTCCTGGCAGTCTATAAAATACAAGATGCCAGTAGATTATTCTTGACATCATGGACAAATGATGATTTATTTTTGAATTATGAGCATAATTTGACTCTGTGACTCACTTTCTCACAGCCTTAGAGTCACCCCAATGGCATGCAAGTCATCCTCGGGGAATTGTTGAAGTGTGGCAGGTCCGAGATAGTGCAGTAAGTCCCCTGGTCCAGAGTTGTCCTTGCCTTAGAGACATTGGACAGTCATAGATCTCCCTGTCTCTAGGATGTCAACTTTCTTATTTTAAGCTAAGAAAAGCCCTACTCTCCACCATGCCCAAATTGGAGGACTGGCCAAAATTTCCCCCCTGAGAAAACATAACAAGAAGGGAGAACCCCACCCAATCTAGGTGCATTCATATTCAGGGAAATGCCTCTGGCTCTCCCCCTAATATTCAGTCAACCTCTACTTCAGTGGTCAGTAAAACGTTTAAGATGACTGCGGCACTGGCCTCACACACAAGCATTCGAAGAATACAGCAAGCAAACCCACAGCCACCATAGCTTATCCAAGCCAGCACAACTGTTCCCAGAATCCAAAACATACCACTGTCCAGATCAACATTGTTCTATTGCTTGTCACAGGAGAACAATAGCTAGTCAAAGGCTCAACTAACAGTAGGGTCTTTATTTTGCAAAGGCTTTAGAGCAAGGGAGTAGAATTCAAGCTTGCATAAACCATGTGGCTCTTTAGAATACCACTAGAATGACAGAAGGAAATTGTGGAAAGGACTTTGAGGTTGAAAAGAACAGCTTCGGAGAAATGCTCTACTTGGAACTGGACATTCCACTTGGAGAGCAAGGGACTATTCTGTGTATGCAAAGTCACCAGACTAAGAACATCTAAGAAAAATCTCCTCCTCGTTTTGACAATGGGAAATTGATATAAATCAAGCTACCACAATATACAATTCTTAAGAAATTGGGTTCAGTCCTGGAAGGGGCAGGGGGTTTCTGGCAGCTATGCGCAAGCAGGTCAGGGCTCTTGCTTTGCTTTAGCACTGAGAGAGGGTTCTAACACACCAAGCTGCTACCACAGGACAAACCAGGAAGCAGAGTGGATGTCACCAAAATTTGCCATCTTCCAAGACACTCTTAGTTGACAGATAAGATGAAACCCATGGGAACAGATAGCCCCTTGACTGGATGGCTTGGGCGTTGGCAGAGAATGTTCAAGAGATTGTCTACTGAGTAAAGAGAATCTAGGCCCTCCAGCAAGAGTTGAAGTTAGTGCCAGGATCTTTCCCTCCCCCACCGTGGTTTGCTCAGGCCACAGAAAGTGGCTTAAAACTATATCCAGTACTCACCCTATAGCTCTGAAGGCAAGACATATTAGTCCCAGATGAGTGAGAAGGCTGTCAAAGATTTCATTTTCATTAGCTCAAAGCAAAAAGAAAGTGTGCCAGGTCTCTCTAAGGTAATCTTGAGTAGCAAGAAGAAAAAATGGCCTTTCCATTAGGCAAACAGACTTCAAAGGTTGGGGGGGGATCCCTGGCTGGTGTAGCTCAATGGATTGAGCATGGGCCTGTAAATCAAAGGGTTGCTGGTTTGATTCCCAGTCAGGGCACATGCCTGGGTTGCAGGCCAGGTCCCCAGTAGGGGGCATGTGAGAGGCAACCACACATTGATGTTTCTGTCTCTTTCTTTCTCCTTCCCTTCCTCTCTCTCTAAGAATAAATAAATAAAATCTTTTAAAAAAGGGGGGGGGGGTGGAGGGAAGGTGGACATCACACAAAAGACAGAATAAATACTGAAATTTCGACAAATCAACAGGTAAGTGATGGATAAAAATAGGATGTAAATGTTATAAACCCTGACAAAGTGAAAAGCAATATAAGTAAAAAATTAGGAAATACGGGGAAGAAGCAAAAGGAAGTAAAAATGTGTTTGCTAATCTCTTATACGTTTTTTAGATTTCACTTATTTATTTTCAGAGAGATGAGAAGGGAGGGAGAAAGAGAGGAAAAGAAATATTGATGTGCAAGAGGTATATTGGTTGGTTGCCTCTCGCATACCCTCAGTTGGGGACCTGGCCCACAATCCAGCCATGTGCCCTGACTGGGAATCGAACCAGTGACCTTTTGGTTCACAGGCCAGCGCTCAATCCACTGAGCTACACCAGCCAGGGCCCTCATATTTTTTAAACTTTTCCACAAGAAAAGAAAAACTCAATATTGACTAATATTGAAGCATTTAGTTTGATAAAGCTACTCTGTCTTATTAATGATATTTATAATTTTGTTTAACCTTTGAGAAACCTTGAATGAGTCAATCTCTTGCAATGAAGAAACATGCATCTAAGCAGTTGCTTCAGGTATTTCTTTTGTTAAATTCAAGTAAGGCCAAATTCAGCACATTTTACAAATAGCACGTACAGATTGAGCCTATTCCTGTTCCCATCATTCTATGTAGTTCTCTCCCTAACCTCTACCTGTACCTATGCAGGTAAAAATGGTGTTGACTAAGTGTGGATATTAGTATTTCAGTGATATTAAAATTGGAATGATTTGAACTTCTGTATTTCTTGTTATAAAATAGTTATGAAAAGAGTTTATAAGAAGTCTCACCCTGGCTGGTGTGGGTCAGTGGATTGAGCACCAGCCTGTGAACCTAAGGGTCGCTGGTTCAATTCCCAGTCAGGGCACATGCCTAGGTTGTAGGTCAGGTCCCTGGCTGGGGGCTTCTGAGAGGCAGCAGATCAATGTTTCTCTCACACAACATTTCTCTCCTTCTCTGTCTCCCCCATTTCCCCTGTCTTTAAAAATAAATAAATAAAATCTTTAAAAACTATATATGTGTATATAAAATAAAACCTGCTTTTAAATAAAAGACAAATTCCATTTTAAAAGAAGGGTCATAAGTAGTCCCTGTGGAAAGGGGACCTTTGCATAGGGAATATTAAAATGGCATTATGCTCTAAGATGTAATCTGTCTAAACTGGTGGTTCTCAATGTCTACATTTTATAAACCACCGAGGAGCTTTCTAAAAATATCAATATCGAGGCTTCAGTTTACACGATGAGATCAAAATCTCTGGGGTGGGGCCTGGGAGTTGATATATTTTAAATGTTCCCCAGGTGATTCTGATATGCAACTCTGGCTGAGAACCACTTGTCTCAACAGGCCACGGAGACACATTCCTGAGATGCAATTCGTGACGCCAGTGGGACAGGACATTCATTCCCTCTTATGCCTCCTCCAGCCCACAGGACCTGTTACTAAAGAAGAGGATGGCTACTGTGGGTAGGCTCCTAGCAGCCTTGGCCACAGTCTGGGTTCCTTGTGGTCATAAGAGGTCTGCTAGTGGGAACTGGGGCAACATGTTTCTTGTTTGCATCCAGAAGGAAAGAGACTGGCTTTTTACCCAAGATGCTCTGAGTTGCACCTCTTTGTGTCTCACTGGCTCAAAATGGATGACATACCCATTACAGAGCCAGTTCCTATCAAGCCGAATGAAAGTACTGTGATTGGTTTACCAGTGCTTCTTAAAGTTTTTCATGTTGAGGAATTGTCCAGGAATCTTGTTAAAATGCAGATTCTGAATCAGTAGGTCTGGAGTAGGGCCAAGATCTGCCGTGTCAAACAAGCTCCTGGGTTGTTAGAATAGCTGTCAGGCGTCATTCACAGTGTCCACCTTAACTGTCTAATATTTACGGTAGCTGAGGAGTGCATTCTTACCTTGTAGGTAAAACTACAAGAGAAGTCAATTATAATCAGAAGGTACTTAATGAGCAAGGCCAGATTGCAAGGCATATGTGAAGGCTCAGAGGCAAGAAACTGCTCACTTGCCTAGGAAATCAGGAGCTAGAGACAGGTAGAGTCAGATAAATAAAGGGCTGGGCTCTTTTTTAACAAAAAAAAAAATCTCACCAGAGGTCATTTTGTTGTTGTTGTTGCTTTTAGAGAGAAAGGAAGGGAGAGAGAGAGTAAGAAACATTAATTGGCCACCTTCTCGTATACACCCTGATTGGGGATCGACCTGCAACCTGAGTCTATGCCCTGACTGGGAATCGAACCTGTGAACTTTTGGTCTATGGGATGATGCTGCCACCAACTGAGCCATACTGGCCAGGGTTAAAGGGTTAGGCTTTGATCTGTGTTCTGCACAGCACAAAACCTCTAAGAGATTTTCCATGAAAAAAGGCTTCTAGAGTCAAGTTTGTTTGGGAAATGTTGCATACCGTGTCCCTCATTCGAATATTTACAATACATACTGCTAAGAAGTGTGGTAGTAAAAAAGCCTTTTCTCAAATACAATTAATATTTCATCAATGGAATGAGCTATATGACTTGTAGAGCCCAGAGTAAAGTGAAAATGAGGGGCCTCTTTTCCAAAAACTATTAAGACTTCCCGGATGGTGATGACAGAGCAGTAAACCAATTGTGGAACCCTTCTAAAGCTTGAGACCTCGAGTGACTGCCCAGATCACATGCCCATTAAACTGCCCTGTTCATGGGGATATTGGAGGCACTAAATGAGACAGTATATGGGAAGTACTTCAGTGCTTGCAAGTTCGATTCCCAGTCAGGGCATAGACTCAGGTTGCAGGTCGATCCCCAATCAGGGTGTATACGAGAAGGTGGCCAATTAATGTTTCTTACTCTCTCTCTCCCTTCCTTTCTCTCTAAAAGCAACAACAACAAAATGACCTCCAGTGGGAATTTTTTTTTTTGTTAAAAAAGAGCTCAGCCCTTTACTTATCTGACTCCACCTGTCTCTAGCTCCTGATTTCCTAGGCAAGTGAGCAGTTTCTTGCCTCTGAGCCTTCACATATGCTTTGTAATCTGGCCCTGCTCATTAAGTACCTTCTAATTATAATTGGCTTCTCTTGTAGTTTTACCTACAAGGTAAGAATGTACTCCTCAGCTACCGTAAATATTAGATAGTTAAGGTGGACATTTATTTAGTGCTTGCATACTGTAAGCACTAAATAAATAACAACTGTTATACACATGGCTTTTAGTTAGGACTCTTGGTTGTAATGGAAACTCAATTCATCTAGCTTAAGCAAAAAAGCAGAATATACTATGCGGATCCGGGAGTATGTTACAGAATCCAAGGGTAGAGGCAGCCAGCAACATACAGGAAGAAAGGGGAAGAGAAACATTGTCAAGATTCTCCTTTTCTCTCTCCATTCCATTCTTCTCTATGGGTTCCCCATCCACCTGGTGGGTTAAGTCGGCCTAGAGATCCCTGGTTCAAGAGACTTTCCAGAGGGTGGTTGGGGTATCTTAGTACCAATTTCAAATTCTGAGGGAAGGTCTCTGATGGCTCCACATATTTTCACCTGGAGTATCCCAACTGTTCTGCCATTATCAGCCCAATGGAGGAAGAAGGAGAAAGCAAGCAAAATGCACATCCCAGTGTCTCCCATTGATCATGGGACATTTTTTAAAAAGATTTTATTTATTCATTTTTAGAGAGAGGGGAAGGGAGGGAGAAAGAGAGGGAGAGAAACATCCATCAGTTGCCTCTCACACAACCCCAATGGAGACCTGGCCAAAAACCCAGTCATGTGCCCTGATGGGGAATCGAACCATCAACCTTCTAGTTTGCAGAACAACGTCTAATCCACTGAGCTGCGCTAGTCTGGGTGATCATGGGCCATTTCTTAAAGTAACATCTATTAGCACTGAACAGAACACACTTGGGAAATGTAGATGTGGGTAACGGGAAGCAATTAAATGGCTGAAAGAAAGATATGAGTGCCAGGAATCAGATTTTCATTTTATTTTATTTTTTAGATTTTATTTATTTTTAGAAAGAGAGGTAGGGAGAGAGAGAGAAACATCAATGTGTGGTTGTCTTTCACGTGCCCTCTTCTGGGGACCTGGCCTGCAACCCAAGCATGTGCCCTGACTGGGTATCCAACCAGCAACCCTTGGGTTCCTAAGCCAGCAAGCGCTCAACCCAATGAGCCATACCAGCCAGGGCCAGATTTTTCATTTTAGATGGCAGTGATCAGAATGACTGGAGAGAGTGAGACTGAACACAGGAAGGCTAGTTAAGAGCCTGCTATGGAATTCCAGACCTGAGAAGCAGGAGGAAAGCCTATCTCCAGAAACATTTAGGAAGTAAAAATATGCAAGGCTTGGCAAATTGCCTATATGGGGAGAGGATTATGAGGAAGACACAAGGATGATTCTTCCTCGGGGGAACTGAATAGGTGGTGGCACTACCAACTGTTGAAATGTGCACGCATTGGGAGTGGGTGGGGTTAGTTTTTAACATTTGGTACCAGGAAAGACATTAAGTGAAAATATCTAGAAGCCTAAAATTTAGGCAACAAGTAAAGGCTTTTGATAGATTCTAATGTCATAGTTTTTTTTTATAATAATTGAAAGCCAAAGAGCTTATGCATTCACCACTTGATGATTAAACTGTACTATGGCCCATGCATAGGGAAACACATAAACGGTCCTTGTAGGCCCTTGTGGAGCTTACAGTGGCCTAGGAGATTTAGCAAAGTAACTACGTTTTCCAAGTACAGAATGTCAGGAGAGCCAGGACTTGTGCAGACAAGGAAAACAAATCGGATAAGGTGCCAGCGCCCTATGACATTACAGCTGTGTGTCAGGGAGAGGACTCGTGTCGGGACTCCAGCCTGGACTCACGACTACCAAAGGCTCGGAGCCAGTCTCCAACCGCGGAGCGGAGTGTGCTTGGCAACGGCGGACTGCAAGTGATGAAAATTAGCCATGGGTGACAATCACTGGCCCAGCAGGAGTCTGGCCAGAGTTTCATTTGTTTATTACAGCCAAACATTGTAGGCCAGCAATTTGCTGAGCTGGCTCCACTTCACTTGCCCAGGAGGCAACGACTAGATTAAGTCCACTTAAAAGATCCACTTTTCCACCCAAAATGTGTCTCCATAGTCTTGCCGCAGGCAGAGTAAAGGCGAAACTAAAGGCTTGGAGCCGGCTGTCCGGCTCCTGTGGGTGCCAGTACCCCGGAAGCACAGCGCTAAGGACGTCGCAGTTGGGGGAGAACGAGCTACAGAAGAGGAAGCGGAGGGTAAGCGAATTCTGAAGGCGAGGCCCCACGCGGGAAGACAGCCGAACGCTGCGTTCTGAAACACCACGCCCGCGCCGGCCAAGCCGGACGCTCACTCCAGCCAGGGACTACCGGGGAGCCCAGAACCAGCTGCTAGCCCGCAAGGTGAGGGCGGAGAGCGCACGCCGGGGGGACGGACGAAACGTGCGAGCGCAGAGAGCGTGCGCACGCGCAGAGCTCCCGCCGGCCGGCGGTGAGAGCGCGGGAGAATCGTCGGAAGCCCCCGAGAGGAGCCGCACCTCGGTGAGTGCTTGCCTCCTCCCTTTTCTCCCGGAGTGCATTGCGTGCGCCCGGTGGGCGGGGGGAGGGGAGGGGAGGCGGTGGCGGCAGCCATGTTGTTGTGAGTCTCTGTGTCTCACCCTCGGTACTTCGGTGGTTCGGAGGAGGAGGAGGGGGAGGAGAAGAAGGTGGGGTGGGGGGGAGGGAGGTAGGTGGAGAAAGAAGATACTGCCGCCACCGAAGGCGGAGGAGGGGAGGACGTCTAAGAGCGACGCCGCCGTGTGCCCAACGGTCGGTATCCCCGGCTGAGGCAGCGCGGCCGCAGCAGCCCCGTAAGTCAGTTGCGCTTGCTCCCTCTCCCCGTGCTCTGGCGTCGCTGGGGCTGCTCCCCGGGCTTTGTGTGGCGGCCTGGGCGGGAGCAGCCCGCTGGTGGGAGGGCGGACAGGGCCTGTGGGGTGCCTGGGATGCCTGCGGCCTGGGGCCCGCTCGCACAATGCAGGGGGAGGGGTGCCGGAAGGGGGTGTGCGTCTAGCAGAGGGGTCTCTAGTCTTTCCCGCTTCCTTTCCTCCCCCGCGCCCCACCCCCCCGGCTCTGTGGTTCCGGCGCGCTTCGGGTTAGAGACCGAGTTGTCCGTCCGCCTAGCCGTTGGGTTGGGGTGGGGGGGGGGCGGGTGGATCCAGAGAAGCGTGTGTGTTGGAAGTGGGGGAAGAGGAAGGAGCTGGGTTTATGAAAACAAGCGTGGGAACTGTCGAGGGCCTGAGTGTGTCCAGGAAAAGCTTGGGGCAGACAGGTGTGGGGTGTGAAAGAAACAGCGATTCGGGTTCGACTTGTCAGGTGCCCTTAGTAAGGAATGTTGTGTTTTCTAGAAACAGATTTGGATACTGAAAAACATGTGAATTAAGATCAAAGGAAAGATTAGAGACTTCAAACGTTGTAGCAGTAGTTTTCCATCTGAATTGGGCCAAATTTAGTGAAAACAAATCGCTCAAGGTTTTATGCCCAAACACGCTTGTAAAAGTTAGTGCTACTTCTGAGAACATAGCTAGGGAAAAATCCACTTTTCATAATTTTTCATTCTAACGCGTAAACATTTTTTGGTGGGGGGCAGTATGCGGACGTAATGAGTGTACTAAGACAATCACAATTAAAATTCGGACTTGGTATTTTGTGAGCTTTTTAACTGAAGACTGGTGACATATTTTCAGTAAAGGTTTTCAGGAAAAGCTTTATTAGAAAAATGCTTTTAAACGCTTAAGAGAAATGTAATATCTGAAGGGTATTGTGTATCAAAAGTTTTAATAAAGGGAGTTACCTAAGGATTTGAAAAACTTTTCTACTGCTTAAAAAGCATGTTTACTGCTGAGGTTTGTGTTTAATAGGTGACTACACCATGTGACCCTGGAGTGTTCGAGGATTTAAGGAATTCTGGCTAGGAATCCTGTTAAAATAAAGATAAATATTTTTAATTGGCTAAGCCTCTGTTCTTGGTCACTTAATATTCCACTTAAAAAATTATTTTATCTGCACAGCCATCATAAATAGTTATTGGCATTTCCCTTTTGCAAGAATGTCTTTAAAAGTCCAATTTTTAGTAAAATTAAGTTATTTAGAATTTTCAGGTGTCCTTGA